>JAQIWE010001894.1:0-14432 GCA_034698565.1 Campodea plusiochaeta
TGATTAATGTAAATATCAAATGGAAATATACTACACTGAATATTAGAGGAATTTAGACTAAACAGTAGGTGGTTTAGAACCCTTGATACCCACAAACGGCCCATTCCTTACCATCTGGTAAAAACAGCCCCTCGTTTGTGGGTATCAAGGGTACTAAACCACCTACTGTTTAGCCTAAACTCCTCTCATATTAAGTGTAGTATATTTCCATGTGAGATTTGCAAGTTTTTGACTCTCTTACCAATTGAATACCAACCTTATTTACTTCAAAATGCTTGAATAACTGCTTACAAAATCAATGAGTACTTCCAAGACAGGTTTCTTACAATATTTTTCAATTCAATTTCCCCGACTCATTAGATATTTTTCCATAACCTTTAGCGTTTCTTTACAGAAATTTTTCATTAAAAATTTGCTAATTTTTTTTGGTTATAACAGACATCTTTTTAGAACAATTATTTTTGGAGCCAGTTTTTAAATTTTAGAATAAGAGGGATTCTACCCCCTATGATTACTTGATTATCCAACTAGAACAAACCATGAGGAAGAAAATTTTTACAATTTATTATTATTGAAGGCTGAAATGCTGTAGAATTTTTTTTTTAGGATTATCCAACTTTTCCCTGCTATTTCATAATTTTTCCCAACTTTTTATCAAAATTTGGTCCATTTTACTTCAATATTTATGACTTGCACTGTCGTCTGCTAAAAATTATTTTTGAAGCTGGAGATCTGACATTTCAGTATGTTAAACTTTAATCCGATATAAAAACACTTCTGAAACTTTCAGATCGCTGAGTGTCTTAGATTTTGCACAGCGATTTATTGAAAATGACGTTTTTCCTATCTTATAACACAGGTGGTGAAAAAGTTTTCACCTTCTGTGTTAAAGGATAGGGAAAACATCATTTTCAAAAATTGCTGCGCAAAAACTAAGATACTTAGTGTTCTAAATTTTTCAGGAGTGTTTTATATCGAATTGAAGTTCAACATATTAATATATCAGATCTCTAACTTCATAAATAGCGAGTTTAGTTCTTCGATGACGTCACACGCAAGTTATGAATTATCAAGAGAATAATCAAGGCACACTAAAACTCATTTCAATCATTTGTCTAAATTTTTAAACAAATCACCAAAAATTTCTTTTGACATCCAATTTTTCCATACTGTATTTTAAAAGGCTTTAAAAAGGGATGTAAAAACTTGTTTGGTCTATGGCACTTTTTATTAGTTTTCTGTACAATACAAACATATACATGGAAATGTGAGGTTACCAAAAGTGGCAGTGCTGTCTTCGAAAGAAAAAAAATAGCATCTTACGGGCTTTGAGGTAGAAATCTAAATAATAATATGTATGATAAATTAAAACGTATTTGCATCAATTATATACAATATAAACAATCGGCAGTTTAAAATGACTTAGGATTCAAAAGATATACAGGCTGTGGTAATCACGAAATGAATAAATGCAGATTAAGTAACTTGCCATTGACATCATTGTTTTTATAATACTAATAACTTTTATACTGTCTGGTATCATAATGCTCTTAAGAAAATCACTTGAATTGACTCAATTTTACAAGACAAAGTTGATTAAATAAAAACCAAAAAAGATAATTTGGAGAAAGATCAAATGTGTTTCATTCAGTTAATGTAAGAGAAAAAATTGGTTTCAGTATCAATCCATACTGAAATCTCTGTGAAAAAGAGCATCTTGTAATATTTTTAATAACCATTTTCTTTGGAAATTATAACATCCTGAAATATAAATTCACCAATTAGTACAAGTATTATCAATCAATTTCACAAATTATTTTCTTTTTGTTCCTTTTTATTCCACTTCATTTGTGATCACCACTGCACAATAAAAGACACTTTGTACTTCATATAGTTGCTTCTCTTATTCGCGATCTGTGATAGTATTATCCACGAGGACATGTTAATAATATTCCATTAGAGCTGACCATATCAAACCAATCTTTAGGAGAAGCATCTTGGAATTTGATATTCTTCATACACCCTCGGAAATATTCATTCGTATGTAATGTACCACGGGGGGCATCATCTGAAATACAACATGAATTAGTTTGTTTTTTGAATCAATAAAATAAAACAATCTCATTTAAAAGTGGAAAGTGAAGAAATCAATACTTTGTAATGAAATGCAAATACATGTAGTATAAATTCATTAGAATCTTTACTTATTAACGTCGTAAACAATTTTCAAGAGTGACGAGTATTCTTTTACAAATGAGGGAAAAAACAAAGGTAGTGTAAGACTGAATGTGTCGTATATTTCACACCTTTGAAGCACAAATGTGTATGAGTCCATTCAAGAATTTTTTAAAAGATTATATTTTAAGATTCACAACATTCAGCACCTTAGGAATAAGTATATGTGCTTCGTTATCTTTCTTTAGTTTGAACTTGGCCGTTTCCTTTTCTGCTAAAATTAATTTTCTGGGGTAAAAATGTATTTATCTGATAGGTCTATTCTAAAAAAACAGCTACACACAATTGTGTGTGTGTGTGTGTGTGTTTTGACATGAAGTTTTAATGATGTCTGATACACAATTACTATGCTGGGACCGGTACATAAATTCTGCATTTGAAAAAAATGATCTTGAAAACTGCTTTTTATTTTTAAACATTTTCTACAGTGCAAGTGTGCAAAACTGATGTAGCCTATACCCTGCGTAAGAACATAAGACCTACTTCTAGTTAGCACAGTTCGACAGTTTTAACACCCAAACAATACGGTGGACAAAAGAATCGCCCTTATTTCCTATTGTAAACAAACTTTCCCCTGTCAAAAACATCAACATTTCTTAACAAGAAATAGTTCCTAAAATATGTTGTCGTGCAAGGTATACACATTAGTACATTACAGTGTCATTCAATAAATCGTAAATTCTGTTCCAGGTGTAATAATAGTATGTAGGCCTCGTTACAACTTGCAATTACAACACCTTATTATGTATAACTAAATGAATGTCATTATTTTTTGTTAAAGTTCCATACATAAAATTGATTTAAAGCAACATAATATTTTAACAACATAATATTTTAACATTTTTGCCCACATTCAGAAATTGACATTTGGCATTTCAGATTAAAAAAATTACTTTTAATCGTTATAAACAGTACAGTAATGACAAAACAATACTTTATAGCATAACTGTAGCCTCTCTATGTCAATGAATAAAAAAATCTGTGAAAAGAATACAACATAAGAGCAGTAAAATAATTATGGTCTTGTATTATCATCATAATTAATATGACCAAATGGTAATTAAGGAAGCATATATATGGCTATACAATACTGTACAGAACCTATAATAATCTTAATGCTATAAAGTATAAATTAGGCCTATTCGCCTATCCTATAGATTAGTATCCTATACACGAAATTTTAAAACTAGTTCAAAAGCTCTTTTAAAAACATGAATTATGCTTCTAATCTATGATTTTAATTCAAGAACAGCAAATATTGAGTTAAGCAACGTGTATAAAAATAGTAAGTATTTTATGGCAAAAAAATCGGTAATTTTGAACAAACAAAATCACAACCATCTAAAGATCTCCTTAGAAACTAGAATAACTTCCAACTAGCAGTATCTATTTGTGATAATAACGTAAAAATCCGTGATTTTAATGCATTGTGGCAAACCACAGGCAGCACTAGATAGCAAGCAGATTTTGTTCACAGGAGGGAAAGGTGGCTGAATATGACTTCAAACAGAATTTTAATTACAGCAGCGATACGGATTACCGAAGTCTCCTGAGGATTATAAATGCATAGTACACAAAAGCAAAAGAGCTCTATATGTAATACGTACGAAATAAGTGGCGGACGTAGGGATCACACAAAGAATAATGGGGATCTTATAAGGTGGTGATCATAAAACAAAGGGAAAACGAAGAATTTATAATTAGATTAACTGGAGTTCATTATTTTCGACGATTTCCTTTTAGACCACTTATTTTGTTCTGTTGATAACGTAAAAATAAGACTTTCAGAAATATAATATTCTTCAAAAGAACACGAAAAATTCGGAAGAAGATAGGTATCTAAAAATAAATGGAATATTTTCCATTTTGATCTATTGATAACAACGTTGATCGTCACTAAATGTAGATCAATTAAAAAAAAAAAAATTAAAACGTCAATGAAATCTAAAAAAAAAAAAGTTACCGTACTTTGTAAACGCTTGGGAACTGAGAAAGAGCTCCAGCATTGAATTTATAAATTCAATGGCTCCAGTTAACTTATCACAGTAATAATAACAGTAATTATAATGTTCACAGGGAGTCTCAGAATTATTTTAATAATAAAAGTTCCACCATCCTGATAATGCCTTATTACTCCACTTGTGTTTGAAGCTTTCAACTGTATCATACTACTGATGTACACCACTTTACATGAGAATGAATTGATTTGAACACTGTATCCATTAAAATGATGTGCAGCTCATAAATGAATTAGGCCGTGTCGCATATTCTACTGGGGGGGGGGGGGGGTGAGAATATGGGTGACATTGCGGGAAAACACAGATGGTGGGAAAAGCCTCAGGAGATAACACAACAAACAAATGGAATACCGTAATCATGATTATTGTCAGAGATGAAAAAGAAATTCATTCAAACTAAAAATGGTGAGTCAATAAAAATATCTCAATTTATTATAATCATGATGATCACAATAAACATAATTTATAATCTGAAAATATCAACTGTCCTCAATCCAAGACCAGGTTATCTTCATAAATGTTATAATACGAACTGTCCGTTTCTAATTAACTGAAACTTAAAACATTCTTGCCACTGACTATAAAGTTTTTAGTTTACACATTAGATAGGCGTACTATCTTTTTTTTTCTTAACTTTTTAAACTTCCTCCGTTCCCCGTACACCTAAAATATGATCTCAAGCAAAACCTAAATATTATAACCAGCTAGGCAATTATTAGTTACAAACTTAGAATATCTCAGATATTTAAAAAAAAAACTAAGGTGGCAATAAAAAAAACTCCATTTGTAAAGTCGTTCATAAACCAATTTGTAAGACTTCGCCCATCACTACCGTGTTCCGTGTATCAGCAATTCAGCATCAATCAAATTCAGAGCCCTTTAAAAATTATAATCATAAAGGGCTCTTTAAAAAGTAACGCTGACTAAGAATTTGGAATGAAAAGATAAACAAAAATTCATTGACCCTACCGTCACCGTCAATAAAAGGTATTATAATACGTGAATGAATACTTTTAAAACATTCCTATAACCTGAATGGTATTTAAAGCACGTGACACCTTAACAGTACGTGGAGATTTATAAACAGCATTCCTTATCAATGACAAACGAATTCTTCTATTGAATGTCGAATGTAAGTTTACAGAATATAATACGCTGACTGAGCCAGTGAAATATGAGATCAGATGATTCAGGATGAAAGCAGATGATGACTTTGCAATCGGATCAGCTGATTTGTTTAAAAAAAAATTCTTAGAATTTGAAATAATATTTGAATCCCCTACCTACTAAACTATATAGACATAATAAATTACTTTATTTCCGCCTAATTAATTTGAGATGAATCTGACTTCAATTTATTATGTTTACTCCAAATTTTTAAAATTATCCAATAGGCCTGAGAGCATTCCACCGAAATAAAATTTACAAGTTTTCAACCATTATGATTTTAAAAGTCTGACCTTCCAGTAATTTTCATTGACGAATCTAAACTATTCATTCATAAACTCCTCCACCAGCAATAAACAACGTAATAAAAGTAACTTCTTCAAATTACATCACCACATTCATTCACAGAACTCAATTTAAAGCACAATCAAAATGACATCATTTCATTCATTCATAAATATAGGTCTAGTCTTTCATTCATAGATAACTTCTTACCTTCCGAAATCGACGGGGAGGGCAGTGAGCGCCATGTCGTTCAAACCCAACACGGTTAAGTTACGAAGCTGGATGAAACCTGGCGGTAGCCTGAAAGGAAAAAAATAGATTAAAGTTATATTATTATAACCATTTTATACAATCATTATTATTCATTTTGAATTCAAGTTATTATTACGGTACCGGTATATATAATACTGAATATAAGAGGACCACAGGATTCTTTTATTGCAAAATAGCCCTATTAACTTATTTTTTTTATATTTTACTCAAATAATTATTATTCACTACTTTATTACTCACGTAGGGGAATATCGTATCGACTAACAAAATTACTGCGACATGCATTTAAAATCTTTTATGTACGATATTATAATTTCACATAATATCACTTCTAAATCTGATTATAACTCTGATGCATCAATATTAAAATTAATTAGGTTATGGTTTGGCTAATGAACAGCAATTAGAATCTGTTTGTTCTCTGTAAACTAATTCAAATATTTATATTTAGATTGATTTTTTTATTATATTTTCCTCCCGGTCTCATAGAGACTAGAGAGCATTAGTAATAGCCTTATTGTGTTCCTGACAACAGCAGTTTATCTTACATCACATTTCAGTGCAGATTTTCTTATAGTCTGTTAGTGATATTTTAAGAAATAGACTGATGTTGGGCCTACAGCTCTTGAAAGGTAATCTATTGACGTACCGTACGGTATGTCGTATACGCTTCATCTCTATTCTCTACAGGCCCTAAAAGTTAACAATTTTATAACATAAATTACAAAAATTATGCTAGATTCGGAATCACACAAAACATGTGTAAATATTAACAATAGGCTTATTATAAATAAAATTTATTTCAGCCATTATGAATAGAATAGGATATAGCATGAACTTTTCAAGGGTTTTTACTCTACAGGCTAGAAAATCTAATTACCCTGTAGAATTCTATTTATAGCAAAACGACTACCTTTGTTATAACCTAAGAGGTTCTTGAATTGATGAAAATACTCAAAAATCGTTTCTAACTTCATCACAAGCAGTTTACAGTTTCCGAAAGCAAATAAAAGAATAAATAATTAAATATTTAACAAATATGGGTCACTTCATTAACTACAAAATAGTACATTTTCGTATTTATAACCATTTAGTTCTCGAAACATCCGGTTGAGCACATAGAATTAGTCGTCTGGTAACACATTGTAAGTTATGTTAGCTTAGTGACTTCATTAAGTTTACAAGTGGAGAGGGGTGGGGGAATACAAACATAATATCACAACGAAATGTGTTTCACACACATACAGAGAGGCAGTAATTTGTACATCAAAATGATCGCAGAGGTCACCACCGCCGTACTTTATATTCATCAGTTCTGTTTGTGTGTCAGTGCAAATGTAAACGACTATTGTTATTTGTTTCTACTTCGGGAGTAAAAACAAACGTAATAAAACTGAATGTGCTGTCACTTTAAAATAACTGTCAGCTGGTGTTGTTTTGTTTATTTACGTACTTTTAGACCTTACATAAATTGTATAGGCGTACTCTACAGTTTACTAAGAAAAAGACAGTGTACTTATATACTTCATTTGTTCCTTCAGGAAAGTCAGCGATTTTCACCAGTTAGAAGGACCAGCACAATTTCTGAGTAACCTATACATTTTTCAATATTTTCTCTTGAAATTTTAAATGATTTTTTTTTTACCAGAGAGAAACATCTTATCGTAATCAATGTAGTCAGAAATGAACATAATTAATTAGGCCTAGTCTAAGTTTATAATAAAAAAAATGAAATTAAAAAAACAGCGAATCACCCAAATAACACACATAATTCTGGGTATATGCAATCAAATCTAAAATTGAAATTCACAGAATTGGTGTATTATTCCTAAGCATATGTTTGCATTCCTGTAATGACAGCTGGTGTGGTAAACAATGGAACAATAAAACTTCTATAATTATCAAGTTACGTTACCATTAATAACATAGAATCATACAGCAATTATGCAAGCAAATAATACAACTACTATTTCAATCAAAACATTCAAAGGTACGTTTGAATAATACCTTTACAATTCATTGAACAATTGCAGAGGAAATGCAGTTTTTATTGATGTTGGCAGAAGGGAAAACATTAATTTCTATCTACGGCACGACTTACAGCTGTATAATAATACATCGCCCCATATATATACGGCACACTGCTGCCTTACTACTATAAAATAATAAATAATACATTTTCTATTTTTATTTTTAATTCTAATGGTTTTGAAATGTATACTTTAGGTGGAGCGTAAGAAAAATTTAATAAACTGAAGGTCAGATTTCAGATAACTGCTATAGGCCTATTAGAATTTGAAGATTATAGGCTACTAAAATTAAAGGCGAAATATATAGTGAAGATTAATTTTGAATAGCTTACGCTTTAAAAAGTTATAATTTTATTTAAATAAAATTTAGCTTATAAAGAATTATTCAGTATCTTTAAAATGGAAGCAGAGGTAAATATACTACGGTTCAAAATAATACGCCCAACTCTGCACTGATGGAATTTATTTATTGTTGAACTACCGGTTTCGAATCTGCACGATTCATCATCGGGTCAATCAATATTATCAGAAGGATTAATATTTTAACAATTTTATGAGTTTCATCACCATGCAAACATGGTGATGAAGCTCATAGAATTATTAAATTTTTTGTTGTTAATTATTTTTAAATATTGAGTGACCCGATGATAAATCGTGCAGATTCGAAACCGGTAGTCCAACAATAAATAACTTCCATCAGTGCAGAGTTGGGCGCATTATTTTGAACAGAATTATTTAGTAGTTTGAACTTTATTCGCAAGTCCTAAAATTTTCAACAGGAACAGAGCAAAATTGTATAGGTCATGAGAAAAATAATTTGCATATCAATCGGGAATCTACCGATTTTGATATATTTTATAAATTTTACATGAATTTGAGTTTAAAAAAAAATCGAATCTATAATTTTTTTCCCAATAGCCCATTTAAATTTATAACGAAATCATTCCTCCCTTCAGTTGCTTCCTTACAGAGCATAAAATAGGTTTATTACAAAGTGTTGGAAATGCCATTTCTGGATCGCCTGAACTGTAATCTCCCTGCCTGTCTCCTGTGCGATATTTCCTCCGTGATCTTTCAATTTTCTCACGCATTCCATGAGGGCGCCTCTCAAACCCCTCATAAAACTAATAACTCACCAACACGATATAACGACCGAGAGTAATTTTAGTGCTTCAAGGAAATAGTCACGCTCATAACACCAACAATGGGACACAAAATTAACACCTTTCTAAGAATTTTATAGGACATAATACTTGAACGGAGATTGGAAAATGAAAAATGTCCTGTTCATGAAATAAATTAACTCAATAGAAACCTACTATTTAAATCAAACAGTGTTCCTCAATTTATAATATCCATGAAACCAGAAGAATTATAAATTCTTTATATTTTTATTTATAATTTTACTATCGCTTATAACCTGCATATATATATTGGTCATTAGGTCTATGCAGTACCAGATTATTTTGGTATTTTCTTTCTGCCTGCAAGCAACTGAACGAACTGGATCTGCTGACATTCTTAGTATCGTAGACCTATTTATAATTTATACAATTATGGTAACGTTTAAAACTTTAAATATATGCCAGAATCCCACCAAAAGTACGGTGTCTTCTTATAATAGAATATGAGATTATTTTGATCGGAAAGTCAGTGGACCATTTCTCTTTTAATTAAAGGCGTAATGCAACGTGGAAACTTCCTGACTGCATATTTAGTAATAGTGTAAGAGTTGGAGTAATGAAGCAGCCAATATGATTACAACATCATAATATTTCAACATTTATACAATGTCATTCTCAAATGAAAATAATTTACACTATTAAAGACGTAATAAATTTTCATATTTTTTTCTTTTTCAGTTTTGTTTTACTACGATTCAGTTTTTAAGAAGAAATCGAAATAACGAAACATTGCTGTTTTCACAATTGAGTTCGCCTTATTTTCAGAATTTATAGACCTACTGCAAAAAAATAATAATTATGAATAGACCTACAAATTCGGTTGGGCTGCTTGGCACTGCCGAGACTTATCTGTTGCTGGAATTGTTGGAGGTTTATATCATGTCAGAATTTCAATCGAACATTTTATCATTATTATTTCTAATAATATTAGCCACCCACAACAACGAAAACACTGTATAAAATGTTGACGAGTGAATTTCATGTTGTTAATGAATAAAATGAATCGTGTGAATAAAACAGATAATGAGCTGCTTTTGATGAATGCCAAGTTCACACAAGTTCAGGAAGTTGATGCGTACTGCTGGTCTTTTATATTTATACAGCTTATTCGTATGCGAATCTATATTCACATCAACAAACTTGATAGTAATAATGCATAATGCTACATTATGAATTTGTGATAATTATATATACAACGTATTATTTTAACATTTAAAGTGGTCAGAAACTATTTATCGTGCTTTTAAGGTAAAATAGGCCTACGACAGAATAAAATTTATTCGAGTCTAATGAAGATTATTACAAAATTATTATAATAGCAGCTACCCCGTTCAATAATATAAACCTGCTCTGTTTCCTTCTATGATTGATAGCGCTTATTATCATATTGCGAAATTGGCACCGTTCGTAGATTGATTGATAATTGGAAAAAATAAAAGATTATTTCACAACAAATTAATTATAAATTTATAATACCGATATTGATAATTCTCCAATAATAAAAGTGGTGTCGTCTGAAATTGCTTTTGAACAACGAAAAAGTGTTAAGACTCTGTTATCTTAAAAATAATAATAATAAAGATTTGAATATAACGTCACTACTTTATTGGAAGAACATAATTATTATCATTGTAATTGTGAAGTGGTATATTTCCTTACCTTGTTATTGGATTACTACTGAAGTCCGCCGTCTGTAACGCTTTCATGTTTTTGATGTTGTCGGGTATATCAGAAATATCTGAAACAACAGAAAAATAATATATTAGATATTATATACAACTGTTACTGTTTATAATATATTATTAGATCTATGATTGAATTATGCTGTGAGTTACATTGTTCAATATTGTTAATCCAGCATTGCTGTTACTGAAATTATAGGCTAATCGGATGTTCGTTTTTTTTACTGTAGCCTACCAAAACCAAATATGAAATACGTAATTTTATTTTAAGACTTTCATTTTCTAAAATTAATAGCTTATTATAATTATTGCACTTTCCTCGCTCTTTCTTTTCAAAATATTTTCTTTGCTTGGACATGATTAAGTTTATCCTGTCTATAATAATTTGATTTGGTAAAACGAAAATAAACGAAATTTAATTTCTTTCAGCAATATTACTCAGTACAGATGAATAGAATTCTGCCTAAGCATAAGGATATAGATTAAAAATTTATCATTTTTAAAAATACTCTCGAGAGTGAGCTGATTCAGATTGCTAATGTCTCTTTCTTGAGAACAGACACATTCTGTTCTTTACAGTCGTAATACCTAAATATTATTATAATTTGTGGAATCGGTTGACTGTTCATGAGTTATCATTGATCCAGTATTTATAATTATTATTTGTAACTATAAGAATAAGTACTCTGTTCATTTCTGAAGTGCATATGGAACTTTCTGAACAAATAAGCAATAAATTTTATATTGACATTAGGAAAAACGACCTTGTTGCTAATAAACATTAAATAATATTTCCATCAATGCTGTCATCGACAACAATACTTTTATTACAATATCACAATGCCAATGAGACCATTTCAGATTCACAGCATAAACTCATAATAATAATATATCTATTCCCCTATACATATCAGCTGTGACTAATAACCTATTGTGAATAAAATAAAACTGAAAAAAGTGGGCTAATGTTATTCCAACATACACTATGGTATGCAAAATTAACCAGTCACAAGGTCACTCATCACAATATGGCAGAAAGGAATACTTAAATATGCAATTAACAAAATTGTCATTTGTAACGCAAATTTAAAATAAGTAGTTTGTGGTTGGCTGAATATATAATTACGACATCGTAATAAAGGGTAGTTTGTTTACAAGGAAATAATTATAAAGGTTTATTTTTATCTGATATTGTTGTTCACATGTCAATCACGGTCCGTTATGTTCAGAAAGGGAAATTTGTAAAGAAAGTGAAGTTGGAAGTAGCAACATTATGTGTAATTATGCTTATGCACCATTGTATATGCGGAACCACTGTCATAGTGTCCGTTAAGTCATTCATTATTTTTTGTAAAAGTATGTTGCTAATTTAGTATTGTTTTCACAGAAAAAGCCATCTAAAAACAATGAGATTTTCCGTCATTAAAGTGAAATTTAATTGTACTTTTCATTTAGAGTGAATCTTAAAATTGTCCACAACTCCACAAAATGTAAATATAATATAAATAAGAGACCCAATGGTGGCCAACAATACTTCGAACCCGGTTTGAAACTGTGTGGTAGTGTGGAACTGTGTATCATCAGATGAGATGAGATGAAAATTAATAATGAAAAATTCTAGCACATTTCATCATAATTTGCAATACATGAACAGACTCATACACTCATTCTGCCGGGGTCGGAACGTCGGATTCAATCATTTATAATAAGAACTAGTGTCTTTGAGTTGGTTAATCTTAAGCGTGTAGTTTTTTTTACAGCAGGAGGTCCTGTTTTCCCATACACAAGTCCCGTTTCACTTTCTTTGTTTTCTACTGTATTCGTGTTCTCGAGAGACCTTTAATCTGTGTTAGAAAACGGAACCTCCTGCTGAAAAATAATGGGCCTTTAAACTTAAAATTTGGAACAGGTTACTTGGAACCCATAACAATAATTATCAGGAAACCGTTTATTTTCAATTGAAAAATACATTATTTGATTCATTGAAGAATGAAGATATTAACTATTATCTACAGTTGTCAACCTGACAATCACATGAATGATGATATTTGCATACAATTAAACATTACGTCATCGAATGATGGTGCTTTGTTAAATAGATTAATCGGTCATTAAAACAAAATGAGTATATAAACGTTTTCAACAGGTTTTGTGGAGATAAATGAATTCCGGATTGCTAACTTCATCACAATAATTAAGCTAAATGGAATAATAAAGTTAATATAATGGGTCTTTATTACATTTACAAACGATTGATTCAATAGGCTGGTTAAAATTCAATATTGACGTAATTTGGTAATAGACGCACTTATAAAGTTTCACATTTTAATATTTTATCATGTGAATAGGCCTATTTCATTTCTCAAGGTGTGCTTTACTGCCGTCTGTCAGGATATTAATACAGTATAGTACCAGACACAGTTTATAATTATCAAAGTTAGCCAACTATTTGATTTGTTGTAGATATTTTAGAAAAATAAAGTCTAAAAAAAAATTGCAATGGATACTTAGAACTTTTGCATTATTATTAGCAGGCCCTAAATAATTATTTACATTATTATTGAATATTTTTGACAGGCTGACAAATTAGTTACAGCATCTAATTTCCATTGAAAAATTATGGAGTCCTTGCTACCACATAAAAAGTAATGTCGGTAACAGTTTCAAGAAAGTGATTCTTTCAGTTTCAAGAATTTCACTATATGGTAAAGATAATGAAATAATATACTGTACGTTATTTCCCAATTTACAATTTAAATATAATTAATTAGACTAAAATCTCCGATTATGATGTAACATCCAGGTATAAATATTTAATGTATAGTAGTTGTACATTAACTGTAAAAAATACTGTAATTGTTATAATGTACGTCAAACATTACTGCATCAAAATACAGTAAAGTTCTCCCAGTAACATAGCTTGTAGGATTATACTTTATACATAATTATTTAAAAGTATTTTATTCATTCGTCACTTCATTTAAAATCCCGTTCACATACAGAGTTTCAAAAGTTATGCAAGACATTTCTATCGAAGCATATTTTTCCACTTGAATGATTTGAGGCAAAAATCGTGTTATAAGACGAGTTTTGGTATCTTTTCCATCCCTGGAGCGATCTCAGCACCTCTAGGAAAGGACTACGACAGCAAAAAGTTCAACTTTTGAGCTAATTAAAGTTTGGAAGTATCTTCCTGATCAGGCGAGCAATTTTTTTAAACTCTTCATAAAACTGAGATTATTTTA
This sequence comes from Campodea plusiochaeta, assembly GCA_034698565.1. NCBI lineage: Eukaryota > Metazoa > Arthropoda > Diplura > Rhabdura > Campodeidae > Campodea > Campodea plusiochaeta. The sequence goes on from JAQIWE010001894.1 coordinate 14,120, forward strand.
AGGAAGTTGGGAGTGTAGAATTATTTTTTTATAAAATGGAGAAGGAGGGGATTTAAATTCCTTGCGTGGATTACAATATGACGTCGTATAAAGGCGATCAAGAAAGTTTTAGAATTTTATTCTTACGAAAATATAGAACTTTTTAATGATGCAAGCAGGTGAAAAGATTAGATTATTGGTATTGTCATTTTAGCTGCTCGCCTGCTGTTTAAATGAGTATTATTAGCCAACATGCTGGTTATCCTAATTTTTAATAAAAAAAAGAATCACTAAAGCAGCCCAATAAATTACGTAAATTTTAAAAACCAGCACC
>JAQIWE010001895.1:0-14428 GCA_034698565.1 Campodea plusiochaeta
AATATTCAAAATGATTAATTATAACATTGGCCGGGGGGGGGGGGGTAAATATATTTTTTTTTACTGTGACAGACTAAGAGACTCAAGGGTTGTAATGGCATGATTGCGTAAAACTATATACAAAATAACTAACTGGATACCAATATACAGTATGTTTCACAAAACAATCTGGTATAATGAAAGTACATACTGATTTTAATTATTGAAAAAGTTACCAATATATTCAGAAATCAGTTAAAAACAGTACCGTGTCAAATAAGTAGAGTAGAGTTAGACGAATCTAAGATAAACTAAACATGACAACAATGTTAAGTAAGTAATATATTATTACAATGTGAAAAACTAAAGGGAATATTCTAATTGTACCCAACACGAGTGCTTGCATAGTTATTGTCTTTTTAGTTCACGGAAGAAACAAAGATTAACCAGGAAGACCGAACATTGTTATTTACATACAATAAATCTGCTATTTGAATCATATTAATTGACCTATCAATTTTAGAGGTATCCTTACATTGTGACTGAATATCCTGACTATGCTTCAGAATCCATTTCTTGTGGAGCAACCATTTCTGCTTCAATTTCTTCAGGTGTTCTTAAATCAATGGCAAACTTCTTCGGTTTCTTTCCATCATTCCCTTTCATTGTTTTACTGAATTCCTGGAAAGCTGCAGCTAAAGCAAAAGTTAAACTTCTCGCACTGTGACGACTATCACACACGAAAGCATGGCATTTAAATGGATGATCATTAAGTAAATTATTTGCTTCTTTCACCATAATCATTGCAAACACACGTGTATAAACCAAGTCCTGAACTCCGTACGAAATGGAATCAATAGGATGAAAACCACCTTCAAAGTTCTTGTTGATATTTTGTGGTAGGTCATTTATATGAATTCCTTTGGCAGTAACTTGTAACTGTAGAAAAGGTAATGTAACACCTGGAGCGAGCTTTCGAGCATCCGCTACCATTTCATCCACTGGTTTTCTCGTATGTTTTATACCCCACAACCCACGAGCGTCTCTTTTCCCTAAATACTTCACAACGAAATTCTGTGGTAACTGAATATTATTTTGATTAACTGACCCATCTAAACTTTGGGCCATGTTGTTATTTTCAGTAAGAGTTGTATCTTCACCCAACGATATCTGAGTTGGAACTGCAGATGTTGTTGTTGTTCCATCATTTACTTCCTCTCCGGATGTCCCTTTTGTTGTCACGCTGCTTGACTCTGCCCTGCTAAAAATGAACAACATATACAATGATGACGTTCTTCCTTTTTTCTATTTCTATTCATGTTGTATGGGAACATATATTTCCATGAGTATTGTTCCACCCAGACTTAGGCAAAGGTAAATTAAACATGGTACAAACAAACAAAGGAGGGGTTATCACGGTCAAAAAGTCTCCACCCTCACACCGAAATGCTCTCACTTGGAACTCATAATCTACATTTATGAAGGTCCCCATATGATAGAGGGACAACGTAATGAAATTATTACGTAGGAATGACCTTTCTTTTCATTTACGAAATTTATATTTTGGTAATTAAATATCAATTGTTTTTAAGAGGATTTTTCTTGCTTCTGTGGTAATGGTACTTTAATGCATTATCTCTGAAGGAAACTTGAAGTTAAAAGTAGAATATACAGGTACTATGTTGATATCAAGGAAATCTTCATGATTCAAATATAAAACATCTTCTGCAATGTATAATAGTAAAAAAATACGAAAATAAACTGAATGTGAAGCCATGGTGCTTAACAGTAAACTTTTTTAATAGCGGATAACTCCTTACAGATTGAAAGATATAGCATGAGTTATAACGTTGTTATAGTCGACTGCTTAAAATACTGAGTCTGAGTGGAACTTACCATAATTATTTACAATTATTTAATCTCACAATATTATTATTATAAGTATAAGTTACTGTTACTTATGCGATTATAACATTACAATTATATGGTCATGATTCTAACATCAATTGTTCAGATTCAAAAGGAAACTTTTTTTTTGCAACCAAATTCAAGTAAAGCAGGAATGTCTATCAATAGTAAACAAGAAACCTTTATCGATAATTTTAGCAAAAATATAAGAAATTATCGATAATAGTTTTCAGTCTTCCTAAGAGCAAAGGCACTTAACCGAAATATTGAATCTGTGAATGAGCTTTAATTAAATTTTGTTGCATAAAAAGTTCCCTGTTGAACACGAATGAATCCACATCTCTCAGAAATAATATGAATTGTTTTTATATTGTTATTTACCTTGCTATATCATATTCTTCAGACATGATAGCCAGTGGTTAGATCCTTCCAACAGCACAGAAAAATATAATATTTATCAATAATAAAAAACTATAATGTACAATCCAATAACAATTATTCACTCTTAATTTTGCAGTAGTTCTTACATGATACTGTAAATACGTTTTTAATTGGTATTTGGATAAGATAACTTTTTGTCGTCAGCGATAAAAAAAGATGCGACAATGTAGTGCTTTCGTCATAAATTTTAATGAAATATTACCTTGAAAAATGAGATTTCAAATGAAAATATTATCTTATCAAAGTAGTCATTTTTACAACTTTTAAACCATGCAAGGAGCATCATGAAAATCCCAAATAAGTGAGAATACTAATTATTGTATATTAGTAGCGTGAAATAAAGTAACAGTTGTTTATTATTTAATTGAGGTTAGAGAGTCGTTGTATGGTTTCTAAATATGAAAATAACCTTCTATCATTGAGGTCTCTCAGATGAGTGATTCATATTAGTTAGTTGCTATAGGTTAATTAGATGTATTATACGTCAGCAAAATGGAAATTTATATTTATTAATGCGTAATATTTAATATTGCGACAACTAATATAAAGTACTAATATTCTCTACTAAAATATTATTTTTTTGCACTGTTTGTAACATTTTTCGCTCACGTAATAAAATATTGCGTAACTCTACCATCAAATAAATCTAATAAGAATATAAAATATTTGAAGGTATACTTTTGTATTGTTTTTGTCTTTTGCTATTATGTCATATAATTATTATAGAAGTTGAAAAATATGATTCATTTGATGAACAAGGGTTCTATTTTAATTTCTTGTTCGATTAGCATGTAATATGAAATGGCATTATGATTTTGGGCAAGTTGCACCACTGCAAGACTTCTCCCGAGACATCAAGCCCTTATTATATTAAAGTGCAAATTTTAAACATCTGCAATTAAAATTGTGTTGTTATATTATGTATATTCAACTTATCTTCTTCACTTTTATTTGTGTGTGAGTGAAGTGTTAATATTGCCCTTTCACCTTTGCAACTGTTCCTTATTATATTGCTGTATTGCTTATTCCCTCACCTTTACGCAACAGGACATCATAAATTGTATTTCGCACAACACAGGGATGGTATACATTCACAGAATTATATGCTCAGAGAAATATAATTATATTAACCGTACAGAACATACCCAGCGTTATATGGCAGATCGTAGATGGTACTGTCGGTTATGATTTTTACTCATTTACCAATATATGATAAAAATTGCTCATCACAATTGCAACAAATACTATTTTCATGTCATTTTTAGATGCGACCTGCGGCAAAGAGCAGAAAGTATCTATTATCCTCGGTATGGTCAGTCTGTGTCTCTGTGTGTCCGTCGCGAGAAACAGCTCCTAAACGATTAGAGATAGGTATAGGGAAGTACATACTTATTCGAAGGGCGATTTTATCCTGATACCAAAAATGATTCGATTTTTAAAATTCGACCAAAATTCTTTATGTTTATATGTCTTCATAAAAGCGTTGGTGTATACGGTCTCATCTTTATTAACGCCAACACCGTTTAATTCTACTTGTTCATTCTTTCAATCAGCTTCCAAAAGCTTCAGTTTACATAATTCACTAAACTGCAGATCCGAGTGACATAGTATGTGAAACTCTCCAATATTATAATAACCAATGAAGAGGTTGAAAGTGAGAACATTGTATTACTCTCATGAACCATGAAGTTTCCAGGTAAACGTCATAATCCTTCCATTTTTGAACAAAAATAACAACATCGATTTCATATTTACTATTCTAATATAATCTATTGATATCAATATTATGTTAATTAAAACGTAACGATAACTTCTCAAAACGTTCTATTTTTTTACCGAAATATTTTTTAAATGAAACCCCGTTAGCGACGACACTGTTCTAATGCTCTTAATTGACTTAATTCCACCACCGAAAGAATGAAAATAGTGTCATCCTTCATTTCTTATACTACTTCCGAGAAAGGTGTGAGAATGAAGTATTATTTCTTCATTCGAAGACATGAATTTCATCACATCTTTAAAGTGTTTTGGTACTTTGTAATGGAAGGTTGTGGAAGAAAACGTGACATTGAAAACAAAAACAACATATAAATAGTCACGTTAAAACGGTTACGCATTTTTCGCAAAACTCTTTTAATACTTTTATTAGAATCGTAAAACTTCAATTATCCCAGTTCTCTGTTTTCAGATGTTGATAACTATTAAATTCTTCAGGAAGGCATCGTAAATCTAACAATGGTACTTTTTACAATACGCTCAATATATATTAAATGAGTCTATTATAGGATCCAATAGTCGGGTATATCCATAAACGGAAAATGTTTTGTTGCATTCGTCCATTTACAAGACAGAAATAGGTATTGATATAACAAACATTTTTACAAAATGAAATATGACGATAGGATATAAAAGTGACTTTGATTTGGATGGCAATAATATTAGTAAACAATGTAGATAGATATGTTGTGTAAAAAGTGATAATTGTGTGCTGGTATCAATCTTCTGACAGTCTGTATATCAAGATGAATTCAGATTATGGGAATGAATTTTAATAACAGAGGAAATTCTTCTGAGCACTGAATGATTATGTACCTTGTATGATTTATATATACAATATGTTTGCACACTGATCTGCAGACAGAACTATTACAATTAATGGTAACCTTTCTGAAGTTTTATTATTTGTAGAGTATTTGTGTATAGCTGATAAACAACATTATCACAACAAGTCACAAGCTCGCAACTATCTTCTGAAGAGCGATTACACTATCGATTCTAAAAGCTCTTTTTTTTTCATCTTCAGATTTCTGATCTTGTGTAGATTTGCATTTCCTCGTTGCATTTCTATGGAAAAACGCTAATATAAATCGGTACTAGATCACACAGAAATCCATAAATAAAGGAAAAGAGATATGAAAAATATAACATGCTGCTCTGAGTAAACTCTACTGTTCTTCCTATTCTTGTCCAACCCTGACTTAGTTGAAACTCTAAAGATTAATAGAAGTGGTGAATTTGCAAATAGAACTTCACGATATATTCAACAGTGAGTGTATACATAATCGTGACACAACAGTATATGTGAAAGGTTATCACGTTCACAGTGGATTCTTTAGTCTTTTCCTCTACGTCCTAACATTTCGAATGGGTAAAATAAATCTTATTTTCATCCTCAGAAATAGTCAAAGTTTCATCAGAAACGAAAATTTAGTACAGCAGAGACATTAAAATAAGTTTTCCATTGTAGAAAAAGATGGACTCTATAGTATGAGTGCAATTATTGCAAAGAAAAAATATATATCTTTATTTTATACAACATAACTGAGCCGAAGGGGACCCTCTCATCATCCCAGGCGATCAGGTCCTGACAACAGATACTGTGGCTGACAAATTAAAAAATATGCAACTTTTCGGATTTTCTTAATGTTATTTGATTGAAAAATAACTTTCAGGGAACAAGGAACAACTGCCATAATTATTTATTCAAAAATTTCATTCATTTTCGATATCAAACTTTGACAGTAAATGAAACTATTAACCAAAATAATCTGGAGTGTTTCTAATATCATGCTGAACTGGAACATTTGATTACTTTCCATCATCTATTGTAAATAAAAGGCTAATTATAGTGTCAATCATAAAAGTAAAGTATAAGTAATAGAAAGGCATGTTAAAAGCTGTGAAATATCTATCAGACTTTCCCTTTCTTTTACTACCGTGAGAAGATATGATTAGTGTCTTCCTAATTATATAGGAGGTTCCGATAGAAGCCGGAAGGTATATTAGTGGTCTCTCAATTACAATCATTCTGATGGATACCAATATATTATTATTACAGGAAGTTTCTATTCCTGTAATTTAATGTTATGTATGAATAAAAGGTGAGAATATTTCTAACTTCTCCACGAATATTATTATTGTTGTTTTATTATTTTCCTTTGCTCAAATTTTATCTGCGAAAAGTAGGATGGACCAGAAGAGATGCTTTTTTCTCAAGGAAGTTTCATTATTCGCAACAACGAAAGATAGACTATATTAGATCTATTGAAATGTTATTTATTTGACATACAACAATTCTGTTCCCAGAATAAAAGTTATCTCGAGAACAAAATAATATTATTACAGTCTTCATCTAACCTGAAAGAAAGAAAATGTTCTCAGTATATTATGTATATACACCCACTTCAATATTGATGGTAAAATAAGAAGATGCCGTCTTCTCTTTATTGTTATTCATATCAATTAGCAGTGTTAAAACTGTTTCCAAAGATTAATACGCGATGAAGATGACTCAGAATGGAGGTTGAGATAGTGATACTCATGGAAGGAACAGTACTGAGTAATAAGAATGGAATGTTGAGGTTCTCACAGTGTAATGGGACTAAAATTCTGTCTCTTACTCTTTGATAGAATTATGTAGGGCACATTGATTTTACGCGTTCCTATACACTGATGAGTCTCATAAAGCACTTGTGATATTCAGGGAAGTTATATGAGTAAAAACTTAAGAAATAAATTTATATAATTTGCTAAAATTACGATATTAGAATTAGTAATTTCGAGAGAACATATATTTTCCTTGGTACCTGTTGTACCAAAAGATTTCCAAAATTATTGCCTGTAGCTGAATTTATACAATGAAGTACTTTCACATTCGCTTATGATATGGCCCCTAAGGGTTTTAAATACGTACGTGTGGTATTATATCAGAAGAAATGAATTATTATGAATGGGCTAAGCAAAGTAAATTCACAATGTTGGCTCGGTATTTTTAAAGAGAAATTCTTATTTGGCTCGGTGCTAAAGGAAATGGACGTTAAGCCATGTTCCAGGAATATCTAATTGATCAGATTAAAAATTGTTACAACGATAACAATATAAATGGAATATTATTATCTACAGCCTAATAACATTTCGGTAGAACACTTATTATTATGAAGATTTATTCTCACGACGTCAGTAAAATTAATAACCATGTTATCGATTTAACGTCATTAACCGAAATAATCATGTACTGAAAGTGTTGTCTTTTTTAAAATAAAAAGTAAAACATTAAAAGATTTGCAAATAGACAAAATAGAATGAGACAATCATGAAAGTTTTTCATGACTGTGCTGGTAATATAAACTGTTGCATGGGATATCAATTGAATAATTTATTACTTTGTACATTTCATATTAACTTTAGGTCTGTAGATAGATTGGAGAGTTGTATGTATAGAAAATCAACAATTTTTATTTAGCAATTTTACCAGATTTTTTTTAGAAATTTAATTATTTTGGAGTTACCTCAAAGTAATAATAATCCAATGATAGATTTTTTTTCCTTTTAATATTATTATTTTATTCGATGTCATTTCTCATGTTCATCTTGTCAATTATGAGACAATTCTCCTTGCTAATTCACTTGAATACATTACTCTAGGGACAATCTGATTATCTAACTTTGTCAGTTCGCTCAGTTTCATTATGTCATATAATTACATTTAATTGTCATATTATTTATTATCTTTCTTCATGTTTTATATCAAAATGTTCCTTTCAATGTTTATGTTTTAACTAACAAATCTCATCCTTATTATGCCAATGAGTAGCTTATCTTAACGGTACCAAGTACCATAGTCAAAGAAGAGAAGTACCTTTATCACATTATTAGTGGTAACTATTTAACATATAGTAGAACATTATATTACTCTCTCAATGTGAAAGAACTTATATTTCTTGCTTTTTGGCCTATGACCTACTAAGCCAGCATGAAGCATGTCAGAGGTTATGCTCGTTAAATCATGATATAACTTATATACCGCTGGAAGATATACAGACGACTAATCAGGATTTAAAAGAGGAGAGAGAGAGGGAAAACGTGAAATTATATGAAGTAGGAAATGAATTTATTGATGAAAAACAGACAACTCTCTCAGACTACCAGATTAAGCTGAAGGAATAATAAGGAATTTGTTTAATTAATAACTAACCTTGAGATCACCACAATTTGAATTTTGAAATAAGACTACGACTGGCTTTTTTGTAGGACGACCAAAAAAATTACATCACCCCTGTCAAAGAGTTTCCCAAGAAGAAGTGTATAAATGTCACCAAATCAATATTCTTATGTTCCACCATAATATTTCATTTTTAAAATACCGATACGGCTATCATAGCTATATTGTACCCTTATAAAAAGGTAAGCTGTTGGAATAAACCAAACATCACAAGATCCAACGTTCAACATTCAACTAAATGATTTCATGTTATCTTGGTTTATTATTTACAATGTGATTACTATACTTCTTAGATCACTTTTGAACGCTGTACCCTTTTATCTGTATTATGATGATAACCATTAATATATAAGGATGTAACAATGCTTAATAAAGTCACTTGCATACGAGTGTATATTTGGAATTATAACTGTCTAAGTTTTCTTCTGGTATACCTCTACTCCACTTGGTTCAGTCTCTGCCTTAAGAACTGTTCCAGTGAAGTTCCCTTGTTTATTAAAGACGAAGGGAAAAGTTAGTTGCATCGTCTTTCGACGTATACAAATTACAACACGTTATCAGCACGGGACCTTATCAGCACATATACATTCTATATGATATGATAGCAGATAAGCTACAAGTAAAGTTGATTAGTGGAATCAGCAAGGGCCAGCAGTAGGCACATTGGTTTGGTGGATTTGGTACACATCAGGACCAGCCGTAGGAACATTTGGTTTGGTGGATTTGGTACTCATCAGGACCAGCCGTAGGAACAATTGGTTTGGTAGATTTGGTACTCATCAGGACCAGCCGTAGGAACAATTGGTTTGGTAGATTTGGTACTCATCAGGGCCAGCCTTAGGAACATTTGGTTTGGTGGATTTGGTACTCATCAGGGCCAGCAATAGGAACATTGGTTTGGTGGATTTGGTACTCATCAGGGCCAGCCGTAGGAACATTTGGTTTGGTGGATTTGATACACATCAGGGCCAGCCTTAAGAACTTTGGTGGATTTGGTACTCATCAGGGCCAGCTTTAGGGAAAGTTTTTTGGTAGATTTGAGTATAGCAAACACTCATCAAGTGAATTACTGGATATGGCTACCAAGAAGATAGAATTTGGTTCCATACAAAAACTGACATCAGATAACTTCTTGAGATGGAAACTCCAGTTGGTAATAGTCCTCAAATCATATGGACTATGGAACATTGTTAATGGAAGTCAAATCAAAGATGAAGAGGATGCAGCAAATGCTTTAGCTTGGGAGAAGATGGATACAGATGCACAGGCAATCATCATCCTCAGCTTGAGTAATGAACAACTTGACCACATTCAGCTGTGCACCACAGCAGCAGCCATGTTTTCCAAACTTCAGGATATACATTCAAATGAGAGCATCCTGAATAAACAAAACACGCTGACCAGGTTCTACTCATACCAAGCAAAACATGAGGACTCTCCAGTACAAACGTTCTTGGAACTACAGGGACTTGCACAGAACCTTCGCAACATGGGGACAGACATGGAAGAAATAGCAATAACAACCAAAATAGTATCTGCTCTCCAAGACAGTAAATACCAGTCATTCAAAGAAGCATGGGACAGTGTACCTGAAGACCAACAGTGTATGAGTCGTCTGTTAGTTCGCCTGAAGAAACTGGAAACTTCCAACAAAGAAAGGAATGAAGTTCGACCAGACAGTGCGTTCTACTCCAACCAATCCCATGACCAGGAACAACTCTTCAACAAAGAAAGGAAATACAATCCAGATGCCAAGCTGAAATGTCACTACTGTGGTAAGCTAGGTCACAAGAAAGCTGTATGTTACAAGAAAAAGAGAGATGATGAAGCCGGCAAGACAAGAGAAGATGGAAAAACTTTTCACTCCTCAAGGCTCAACCCAACCGGCAATCTTTGGATCAGCGACTCCGGTGCCTCAAATCACACTTGTGGTGACCTGTCCTGGTTTGCAACTTACACAGCTTTTGAAACTCCAATTACCATACACCTGGCAAATTCCCACACAACTTCTGCTCTCGGAATGGGAAGTGTAAAGCTTCAAGCATGGATGAAGAACAGATGGTACCCTGTCACTATAAACGATGTATGGTACATTCCCGGTGCAGTCAATCTTTTCTCAGAAGTGGTTATGGCAAACAAGGGATACCAGATCCTGAGAACCTTCAACAGAACCACTTATCGGGATGACAACAATGAAGGACCAGAAGCTTACCTCAAGAATGGATCCTACATCATGAAATTTCGCCAGTTGTCAGCAAAAGCGCACATGGTCAACCTTGCTGGAAACACCTGTAATGAGAAGAAAGGTCCAAGGGAAGACAGCCTAACTACACAGTCAAAGGCTGCACAAATGATTCAGTGTAGAATCAACTTGTCAGATAAAAATCAATGGAAGAGAGAGTGCTTTTTCGAACCAGAACCAAACAAAAGAAAAATGCAGGAGGCTGACTTCACAGCAATAGAAAGCGAAACCACAAGCACTAAACTTAGTGAAGAACAAATTCAAACAACCAACCAAACTGATGATGATGAAGATGATGAAGTTGTTATGATGTTAAGTGAATTTGCCAACAGTACTCAACATACTTCACAAAATGGTCAGAATGCAGTTGAAGCTACACCAAATGTCCACTCTGACGTGACCAGCAGTAATAACCCAGACATCAACACTCTGCTTCAGCAAATGTCGCAAATCCAAAAGGGGATACAAGCACTGGAAGACACAAGGCTTGTTCAAGAAGAAACCAATAAACAACTTTGGGGTGCAGTCCAGAAAAAGTTGACATCTGCACCTGCCTTAGTTGAAGAACCCTGCTGTGACACTTCAGAATCACCCCAAGCACTAGAGAGTGAATCTACAACTTAGATTACCCTAGAGAGTGAATCTACAACTCAGATTACCCTAGAGAGTGAATCTACAACTCAGATTACCCTAGAGATTGAATCCACAACTCAGATTACCCCAGAAAACTCACCAATACAACTACAGGAAGCAAAAGACCTCGCCACGGGCTCACCGAACTCTTCAAACATCGGCTTGACCTGCTCCTACCGTTTGCCAGGTAGACTCAACATAACTTTGACCCTGTGTATGGTCTTCAGCCTGATGATCAGTCCAGTAGCAAATACTACTAATATTATCTGGAGGACCAATAGCCAAACCGTAGCCTCCGGATTTCACCAGATCAACCTCATGATGTCTTTCATAAATCCATGTGACATCCTGACTGAAGATAATGTGCACACTGATTTAATACAACAAGCCTGGACTAAATGCTCCCAGCTGCACAATCAGTTATTCATTGACGAAATGGAAAAGCTCTGTCCAGTGACAGATTCTGATCTGCTGTATCGACCAAAACGCTTTATTCTCACAATCCTCGCTATTACATCGATAGTTATAGTAATGAGCGCCGGCCTTGGAAAAGCAGGTGTGGCCATCTCCAGCACCAACAGACACAAAATTCTAGATATTGAAAAAGAGAACCAAAGAAATACTCAACGCCTGGATGAGCTAGAAACTGAAGTAAGACAATCCAAAGAAGACATCCTAGCCCTGCGCCAAGAATTTGAGACCCACATGAACCGAATGGACAACGAGCTGAACCAGATTAAAGACAAAATAGTTCGGACCTCATTCGCCATTTCGTATCTGACCAGCAAATTACTGATAGGTAGAACTATCCTGCAAGAAGCTAGGCACCTCTGGAAACAAGGGAAAGTATCAACTACCCTCCTGGACTACTTGAATGTCTCCTTGCCTTGTGGAGAAAACTGCCCAGTATCCAATGCCAAAGCCAGGACCTGCGTTATGTCCAGAAATCGAAAGAGAATTCATCTCAGCTTTGTGGTCCCGGAAGTAAATACTGACCTGACCATCCTGGAAGCTGACCCTTTCACCCTATTGACCAATCGGGAAGACAAGTTTTGCACCGCCGTCTACAAAGGACCCGAAAATGTGGTAATGTCGGCCCATCAGCATTGCATTGTCGACTCTCAAGTAAAAATATCTGGGTCTGTGCTGATGATGTATCAACCCAAATGCCAACAAGATCAAGACATAGGAACTAAGTTTGAAGTCGACAAATGTTATCCATCGCTAGAGACAGTACAGACTCTTCTCATCCAACTCAAGCCTCAACACGATCGATACTTTGTTTATTGCCCCGGATCTTCCATAAAAATAGGAAACCATTCGAAAACATGTCCAGATGTTGTGTTCACAATACCGCTAGTGGAATCCTTCAAGATTGGAAATCTGAGCTTCCACAATTCTCAACTGAAGTTAATCAGCCAAGAACGAGATGACCCACTAATGAAACTGAAGAAAGATTGGATATTGTTACCTCGAACAACCCAACTCCTCAACCATACCAGAGCCGATAATCCAAAGAGCGAATCTCCCAACTCAGATTCAGTCAGTTACATCATCATTATAGTAATGACATTGCTGCTTCTGGTACCCATGACGACCTGCGTATTCCTCCTGAAGAGAAGAATCATCCTAAGATGTTCAAAGGAAGTCCCAAATTCATCAAAAGAAGTCCCAGTACTACATTGAGGGAAAGTGTTGGAATAAACCAAACATCACAAGATCCAACGTCCAACATTCTACTAAATGATCTCATGTTATCTTTGTTTATTATTTACAATGTGATTACTATACTTCTTAGATCACTTTTGAACACTGTACCCTTTTATCTGTATTATGATGATAACCATTAATATATAAGGATGTAACAATGCTTAATAAAGTCACTTGCATACGAGTGTATATTTGGAATTATAACTGTCTAAGTTTTCTTCTGGTATACCTCTACTCCACTTGGTTCAGTCTCTGCCTTAAGAACTGTTCCAGTGAAGTTCCCTTGTTTATTAAAGACGAAGGGAAAAGTTAGTTGCATCGTCTTTCGACGTATACAAATTACAACATAAGCATTATGTGGACTCCTTACTGTATCGACATTAACGATTAATACTGATATGTTATAAGGCTAAAACAAACTGAATATCGTCATTCAAATTTCTGATTCCCTTCTTTCAAGACATTTCTGAGATTGAAGTATATCACCTGTGACGACATAAAAGTGGAGATTGATATTTCTTGTCCACTTATATAATAAGTATTTTATTATAATCAACGGAAACTCTTCAGTACTCATACCAATGAAAAAAATAGTGGAAATGAAAAGGTTACTTCACTTTAAAGTGTATAACTATAGAGAAATTCTATAGCTACCACTCCTTTTCCGTGTAAATAACCAATCAGCACTGAAAATCGAAATGTTGCCACTATTTCATAATAATAATAAGTTGTTTTGCGTAAGAGTATTTCCAAGTTATTCCTAAATTTATTACATAAATAATATAATAAGAGCTTATTGTAATTTTTTTCTATTTTTTTGGCCACAAACTTGACATTTCAAATTACATTTGTAAATGACTTTGGATGTGTCAAATTTTTGAAAGTAAGCGCAGACATAGTTATAGTTCGAAAACAGGCAGTAGCAGAAAACCAATAAATCATACACAAATGTAATTATAATTATTATAAATGATAAAGTAAATTAAATATTTGAATGACACCTATAGTAATCAGATTGCAGAAACTACATATTATATTCCAATCTACATATTATATTCCAAGTAGAAAAGTAGTTCCAAAATTAATGAAACACATAATTACAGTAAAATGCGAGAGGAGTGGACTGTATATCAGAATACGTTAAAAGGTTATTGGACATTTGAATATTCTACTATAGTAACGTTAATTACATGTATCAGTGCGCTGTGGTTTTGGAAAAACCTATACGTACGGATGTGAGTGTTATTGTTTATTTATGTTTGTCAAACAAAATATACAATACAACAACAGGAAGCATGGGTTTTATATGAATAGATAGACGCGTAATAAATATAAGAGCATTGACTTATTTATAATGTGTACGTATAGTGTCTACGTAATGACATTACAAGAATCACACGCTCAGCAGTTTTAGACGGAAAATGGCTGATATATACAAAGAAAGTTTCCTTTTAAAACTCTATTAGTTCTGTGAATGTCAGTATTGCATATATTCAAATACTGTACATTCTGTA
>JAQIWE010001896.1:0-14427 GCA_034698565.1 Campodea plusiochaeta
GTAAACCATTTGTTATATTGACGTTGTCTCGTTTGAAGACCTTTGATAGTTGGTCATTTGTTGCTATCAAAGTTGCTTTGATAGCAACAAATGACCAACTATCAAAGGTCTCAAACGAGACAAGGTCTCTAGGAACATGTTCACATTTTGTTTTCCTGGTTCTTTCATTTTCATTAACCACTAGACAATGTTTTCACTGCATAGCCTGCATGACATTATTACACTATTAAGTAGGCTAATACTAGTAAAACATTCAGTTTTCAATTGCAGCGTCACAAATTCATAACTTGCACGTGATATCATCAGAGAACTAAGGGCCCTATTTTGATGTCCAAATTGTGCTGAAAAGAATGTGCAAACTACCCATGCTCTGCCCAGCCTCCGGCAAACTGTCCTGGGACCCTATTTTCATGTCCGTGTGCTATACAGAGTATCAATTTGGGAAAAAATTGGGAAACGGGGAAGTCGATAGGACGTGTTTTCGGAATTTTTTCTTTTTACAAATGGTAATGTATTCATAACTTACGTGTGACGTCATCGAAGAACTAAAATTGCGATTTATGAAGTTAGACATCTGATATTTTAGTAGGTCTATGTTGAACTTCAATTCAATATAAAACACTCCTGAAAATTTCAGATCGCTAAGTAGCCTATTTTAGCTTTTGCGCAGCGATTTTTTGAAAATGATGTTTTCCCTATTCTTTAACACAGGAGGTGAAAACTTTTTCACCTACTGTGTTATAAGATATATAGGGAAAACGTCATTTTCAATAAATCGCTGCACAAAAACTATTACACTTAGCCATTTAAAATTTTCAGAAGGGTTTTATATCGGATTGAAGTTTAACATACTAAAATATCAGATCTCTAACTTCATAAATCACAATTTTAGTTCTTCGATGACAAGTTATGAATCATACATTATCGTTTGCAAAAAGAAAAATTTCCAAAAACACGTCCTTTCGACTTCCCCGTTCCAAATTTCTTGGGAAACTTAATATTAAATTGGACAATAGTGCTGGATTTACATCTCTTCAGATTAATTGAAAAATACCTTAAATTTTAAAACCAAAAAGCACGAAATTTGATGCACATTTGGATTTGTGATCCTAATTTGTATAGTAAGATGAACTGTTGATATTTTTGCTTTAGAAATTATACTCGCTGTCAGCCAGCGATGCGGAGTTGCGTTCTAAAAAAATGGGGTTGTCCATAAGAATTCATGACGAAATCCTGATTTCTTTCAGAACCCAATTCCATATTGCTATATTTAGTTAAATATTTTTAAAAATTACCAGATTGATCTAAATTATAAAGTCTTCTAAAAGTAATTATCATCATTTTAACAAGTTTGAGAAAATAGTTGAAAACTGACATTTAGGTCTCATTATTATCAGTATTAGTGTTTAGTATAAAAGTAATGAAATCAATTTAACATTCAATATAGGCGTAATGTCCTAAAAGAAAAATTTAGCATGAATAGCAAGGTCAACAGATTAGGTCATCAATAAATATTTCCTAATTGTGATGCAAGTAATTAAACAAATATTTAAAAACTAAAATTATTCTTTCTTTCTTTTCAGAGAATTCTCTATGGTAGTGTATTACTGAAGATTATGAAATAGTGTAATGCTATTGAAGAATCATCGTACATTTATAAAACTTCAGCAGGTTATGCATTTTCTTATTACTTAGTAGTAGGCTGTAGCATAGTGTCAGTGTTGCTTATTTGGTGTTGGATATATATACGGTACATTTTTTTAAACTGCTAAAATTTGGCATGTCATAATTATACAGTAACCCAATAATTGTGTCTTTGAGGTATTTTGTTGATTTTATTTTATGTATGCTCAAAATGTTTGTTTATTCTGCTTTCTACTGAAATTTAAAAAAATGAATTTATCGAAACACAATTTTTTAAGCAAAATTAATGGGCCGGAGATGATATTCTATTTGTTTCCCTACACTTTACTTGTAAGTGTGCAGAATAACAACTTTCTGAATTCGAAGTAACATATTTTTTCTTGGTGATTTTTTAAAAGCACTTATATTTTTAATAATTATGAATACTTTACAAGAAATTCCTGATGTTTCACAATCAAATAGTTTATATTCGTGTCATTATTGTGAGGAAACTTTCAGCAACAAACAGAATTTAAACAAACATTTACTGCTACATAACAGTTATGACTGTAATTTATGCAGTAAATCGTATCTTTATTTAAACAACTTGATTTATCACAATCACATTCATTCACAAGATAAACAATTCTGTTGTGAAATGTGTGGAATATTGTATTCACATAAACGTGCATTCATAATGCATCGTCAGTCTCACATGGATGAAAAAATATTTAAATGTAACACATGTTTGAAATATTTCAGTCAGTTAAGTAACCTTAAAACACACATGTTCATACATAATGGTTGTAAGAAATTCAATTGCAGTAAGTGTTCGAAAACATTTAATCAATCCAGTAATCTTAAAGCACATTTTAGAACACATTCTAATGTTAAATTATTTCAGTGTTTTAAATGTGATAAGTTACTGTCATCTGCTTCAAGTCTTAGAGGACATATTCGTATACATACAGGTCAGAAGCCATTTGTTTGCAATCTCTGTGATACCGCTTTTCGTGATTCATCAACTTTGAAAAAACATGAAAAAATTCATACAAAGGTTAACAAATATAATTGTGACAAATGTAAACAATCATTTAATTCATGTCTTAAGTTGAAAAAACATGTTGAAAAACACAATCAAAGTCAACATTGTACATGCTTCGATCATAACATCAGTACAAATCAAACTCACAATTGTGAAATATTACAGTTTTTACAATCACGTAATAAAACAGAGAAGTCAGAAAAACGATATCTTTGTGATATCTGTGGTTTGTTATTCACACAGTTGAGCAGCTTGAACACTCACAAACACATTCATACAGGTGTTCGACGTTATATCTGTGATAAGTGTTCCAAATCATTTACACAATCAAGTACGTTAAAAACACATTATCTCACACATACAGGCGAAAAACATCACAAATGCTACAAGTGCAATCAATCATTTTCGTTGTTGCAAAGTCTCAAAGCACACATCCGAACACATCATACACTTAATAAAACATATCATGATTGTGTTGAATGTGGGAGAAGCTTTGCTGAAGCTCGAACACTCAAAACACATTTGACACTTCACACAGGTCAGAAACCTATGCATTGTAAATTCTGTGATAAAAGTTACATATCACTTTCCAGTATGAAGGCACATATACGTTTAAAACACAATGCACAAACTTAACAGATTATTATTAAAGCCAGGTGGAAGTGTAAATACTGATTATAAATTAATTCTTTTTTGGTTTATATTTTCTTTTAATGTTTTCATGTCAATTGTTGTCCCCAATATTTAAATTTATCTTTGGTGTGTTTATGATTGATTTATAGACCTACTTTTATAATTGTTAGATAATTGCCATTTCTGTGGCACCAGCATTCTTGTTTCTTCTTAAAAATGAGGAATATGAACACTGAAATGCTTTTCAAATGCTCATGATGTTATTTTAATTACCCATTATTTGGTGGCTCATCAGAGGTGGCATGGATTTTAGTAAAAAAACGTAGGTCTACGTTTTTATTATTTTTTATTTATTATTACGGTTTTGTCATTTTTAACTACCGTAGTTGTTTCTATTTAGAATGTACAGTATTTGCTGAATTGCTGAATCGTTTTTTGACATATTCTCATTTTTAAGAATTAACAGTTCATTTTCATTGTTGTTTTAATAAACAAGAATTCTTGCTATTTATAGTTAAAAAAATAACATTAACCAGTTAACATGACTATCTGATCCATGCTCTTTAAAATAAACTGTATGATTGTGTATCTTTGTGGAGAGAAAAAATTTAATTGGTGATAGTACAGAAAATTTATTTTTAATCATGTTTTCTTTGTGCATTACATGTTTTACTAATACGACTGTTTCAATTATGTTCCTTTGTGACTGGCAGTTCTCCTTATGTCGTTTGTGTAGTTATATACTAAATGGACTATTTTTTCTGTACCTGTTTAGGGTTATACGAAAATTCAGCTTGGAAAATTCAGCGCAACCAATGTTCTGAAAGTAAAAAAATATAATTTTCTCATAACTTTATGTCTTAACAATAAAAAAAGAGGACATTGACTCTATTTACTTTGCAGCCTTATTTATTTAGTCAATTTAAAAATAACATGATCATAATATTAGAACTATAGAACTAGCCTATACAATGAAACTTCCGTTAAAAATCATAATATATTACAAATTAGTAAGATCTTTCTCATGGTTTTTCTCAGCAGTATAAGATCAAAGTTTGGAATTCAAATCCTTATTTATTGATGAGTGCGCTTAATAAAAATGTATACTGTATTAATGCTATTATTTGTATTGCTGAATCGTTTTTTGACATATTCTCAACGAACTATACTAAATCTCTTCCTTTGGTATGATAACTATTTGAATTGTAAAAGTAATATTCTGTATTACATAGTGAATAAAGAGTTACCGGTATGTACAGTATTATATTTTTTCAATAAAGTAATAGAGACGTAAAAATGTACTACAATAATAATTATACTACTCTATAATAGTACAAATATTCTTTCCTCCATATTATGTTCAATTATCTTCCTAGCATTTTTATTATTTTATGCCATGCCCAATTATAAAGCGATGAACTTTCGCATGCTGAATTTTTGGTGCACTAAATTTTCGAGTTACCCCAGCTTAGTACTCAATAATTTTTACTAGACTAGTTTATTATTGTGTTTTATAAGTTCTGATATGAAATAAACATAAATTGTATTATTAAATGGAATGAAATTCTGTTTGATAAATATCTTTTATTGACTTCTTCACTCATCCTGAAAGTTTTTTAAGAACTTTGAAACTCCATCATAGAACAAAAAAAAAGGTTACAGTATTGTGTAATGGATGTTATCTTTATTTAAAATTGGTTGATAATTTAAATAGTTTATTTCTGGAAAATTCCAGATTATATTTTAAAAATCCATAAACAATTAAACTTCCTTTTCTGAGGGACTTCAGTAGAAATAATAATGGATTTGTCAGAAAGTAAATATAAATATGGATATTTCATTCACCATAGTGTGAACTTTTATAGTCTAATGTGAAATTGATACATTTTGTGCAAATCACACATTGTAATTTCTGCTTCATCAGTAGTCTAAGACACACTAATAGTACTATATTTCATATAACATTAAATTGCAAGTTTCATGTGCATGTAAAATTATTGTAATCAAACTTGTAGTTTTATGCCTTAAAGATCATTTTTACTTTTAAAACTAGATCTAATAACTATCATAATTAAACAAGATATATATATATATAATTAGATGATATTTATTGAGACAATATATAGGACTTCCACCTTTCAATCCAAAAACCATACTCGTAATGAGATAGGTAAATTGAAAACACTGATTAGGCTATTTACTTCAGATGATTTTTACTTGCTTTTTGCAAGCATTCATATCAACCCCTTCGAACAATAAAAATAATAATACCATAATTCAAACAAATGTCATATCAGTATCATTGTCAATTCATTATTCTAAAGAGATAAAAAATTAGTGGAAATGCCGGTGATGCTTCCTTTTTTCAAACAAAAAAAAATACTCCAGTTTTGAAATGAATTTTCTAAGTTCTTTCTTGTTTATGTTGTAGCCAAATATAATTGCTATGTAGTCCACCTTTCTACATACTGTGATGTAGTTTATTGTAATTCAACTTTTCAGATCGATCATATTTGTATTCAAAGATTGTTAGTAGCCTAATACATAAAAAAAAAACAGAAAATATTTTAAATAAGTGGAAAATCTGCTGCTATAGTAACAAGGACTTTAATGAAATCTACAGCCTTCTTTTCAATTGGTAATCTGCAACTCCATGCCGTATTTTCAACATTTGAAAAAATAAAACGGGGTCTTAAATTAAAAAATGGTAATGTGCTTTTCTTTATCATCCATTCCAGACTCTTGGAACTGAGAAGATTTGTTTGTTATTCAGCAGCCTCAACGAAGAAGATGTACATCACAAATTGTTTAGGCTAATGCTATGTTAAATGATATAACTGGAATGGAGAAAGATTCTTGCTGACTAGTGATTGTTTTTAGTTTGAACAACTTTTTTCTCACAAAGCAAACAAAATGAGCGTTAAAAGTGTAGATGAATTTTCTTGTGATATTTGTGCAAAGAAATATAGTAGTAAACATACTCTGAAAGTGCATTTATTATTTCATTCTGGAGACATGCACTTTGATTGTACAGACTGTGATAAAACATTTAACAGATTACAAGAGTTACAACGACACAGTGTTATTCATTCAGACAAGCGGCCATTTTCTTGTAAGCTTTGTAATAAATCATTTAAATTATTAAGTACTCTCCGAACTCATCGTGTGACTCATTCACAAATCAAAGAGTTTCAGTGTGGTGAATGTATGAAGTGTTTTAAACATCAAAATAGTTTGAAAAGTCATCTTCGCATTCATACAAAACAAAAGCAGTATAACTGTAGTAAGTGTGATAAGTCATTCAGACATTTGTTAACACTGAAAACACATTTACAATTCCATGAAGGTTTACGTCTTTTTCCATGTACTATCTGCAATAAATCATTTTCACAGGCTTCACATTTACGAACACACACACGCATCCACACCGGTGATAAACCTTACAAGTGCAAATACTGTCTCAAGAAATTCAACCAATCGAGTCATCTACGTGTTCATACTCTCGTTCATACGGGAGAGAAGAAACATAAGTGTACAATCTGTAACAGAGCTTTTTCTTTGCCGTATACTCTTAAAACTCATATGCAAGTACATACAGGTATAAGACCTGCTCATAATTGCCATCTATGTTCTAAATCTTTTACAATAAGTGGAGCTTTGAATACACATGTTCGAAATGTACATTTGAAAGAAAAGCCATACTCTTGCCCTGTGTGTGAAAAGAAGTTTCCATCTTTTGGTGATCTAAGAAAGCATTCTGTAATTCATTCAGATTTGAAAGCCTATCGTTGTGACGACTGCGGAGAAAGTTTCAGATATCAACACAGTCTTAAGTATCACATGCGTAAGCACATCATTGACAACAATAAATATCTTCATCGTTGTCAATTTTGTAGTAGAACATATCAGCATTTCAGTTCTCTAAAACAGCATATTTTGCAGAAGCACAAATCAACGAAAGAAAATGACAGCTTTATTTCAATATCAGATCAGGATAATGTTATATCAGAAAATATAAATGAACTTTTGTACAACTGTAATTTGTGCTATGTATCATTTACTAGATTATCAGAAATAATATTGCATGATAATACACTTCATAAAACTGTTAAATTATAAAATAAATGGTGCAGTGATTGTACAGATATGGAGTTCATAGAGGCACCTGCCAAACTGCCGGTCTCCAGCATAAGTGAAATGAAACAATGAAAAAACGTATTTTTACTTACAAAAACTATTTATTCAAAATTCAGTAAATAAACTACTAAAGACCTCTTTCCACTGGGTGAGATTCTCATCAGATAAATATTTCATCTGAATGAAAAATTAAATTCATCCTTAAATTTTCACCCCATGTGATTCCACTGAATAGTTTAAAATGCAGACAAACGAATGAAATAATGTATCTGAAACAGAGACAACCTGTCGATTTTTGCATCCTTAAAAGAGACAAAGTCATAAAATATACTGCACTGTTCAACAGAGATTAAACAGATTATATTCATAACTTGCGCATGACGTCAGCGAAGAACTAAAATCATGTTTTTTTAAGTTTCAGGTCTGAATTTTCAGTATGTTATACCTCAATCAGACATAAAATGCTCCTGCGATTTTCAGAAAGCTAGGTGTCTTAGTTTTTGCGCAGCGATTTTTTGAAAATGACGTTTTCCTTATCCTTTAACACAGGAGGTGAAAACGTTTTCATCGCCTGTGTTATAAGATAGGAAAAATGTCATTTTCAATAAATCGCTGCTCAAAAACTAAGACACTTAGCGATTAGAAATTTTCAGAAGTGTTTTATATCGGATTTAACATACTAAAATATCAGATCTGCAGCTTCAAAAAGTAATTTTTAGCAGACGACAGTGCAAGTCATGAATAGTAGAATAGACCTACTTTTTTGGCATACAGAAAATGATGAAATTATGCAACAATGTTTTTACGAATATCTGGAGCTATAGACGTTGTAATAGATCTTCTCGAAACTATTAGTGAATTACATCAATATTTTATAAGTTTGAGTTTGACAGGGTTTAATATTTTATGGAACAAAAATTTTCTTTTAAAATTTCTCAAGATTGAATTAAGGTTAGCTGAATTAGGCTATTATAGTTTTTACATTATTGGAACTTCATTTTTATATAATTCAAGTTATACTCTGTCATGAAATTGATATTTGAAGCACTATTTAAAATAAATAAATAAATCAAAAATAGATATTAAATAATTGAAATACGGCAATAGTACTGTTTTCTTAATTATTTGTTTATAATGGTCTGATCTGCAGAAAACGATGAAATAAACGGATAATGTTCCGAATTATTCTAAAAATGGCTGTATTCTTAAGAGCCCTCCACCTAAAATAAAAATTCAGGGAGGCCGAAATTTGAAATTTGTATTACTCACCAGCTGGGGTAAGGTCGAAAATCGGTATTTTTATATATTTAGGATTGCATTCGTTATGATAATATTCAAATATATTTGTGAAAAATCATCTGATTAATAAACAAAATAGCCGCATGTAGAGACAAAAAGTTCCGTTTGTTTAATGCTGATTATAATTTAACAAATAACAATTGACAGGAGCTTAAAAACAAATATTAGTTTGGATTATGCATGTAAAACGACATTCTTATATCTTTTCATTGTGTCATTAATGTATCATGCCAATGATTAAAAAAATAATTAAAATCGTCATCACATTTTCTGCCGTAAACCATCTGCTAAATATTTTATTTAATACTAATTAAAAATTTGGAAAGATATAAGAATGAATAACTTCATCCTGAATCCAATGATACCAAACAGTGCAAACACTACGTAATTGTTTTAAAAAAGTAACATTAAAATAGTATTGAATTTTACATGGAATTCCCTATGCTGAAACTCAATTTTCATTCAGGATGAAGGAGCCTTAATACAGCACACATGTCATGTTGTGAAAAAAAGTATATAGAATTGCATAAGTATACAAAGTCATGTGGTGCTTATTTAGTATTTTTGTGACCTTCTAATATTCTTTTCTTACATCCATTCGCTGGATGAGATAAAAAAAATATTAATATGTATTTGATCTTGCCAACTTATTAGTTGACACTTATCAGACAGGCTTACATAATATTTTAACCAATGCATCATAAGCATATCGGAATATAGCAATTGCTTTTTCAATAAGTCTATATAATTATGAGTGCACCATGATTGTGTGGTTGAGGTTCACTCAACTTTTTATGCTTCTTTTAAAGCACGCGATAAAGTCATTATTTTTGTAAAATCGTATTAAAGCAGACTGCTATCGGTGTCGGACGTTATGCTATTTTTAAAATTTAAATTACACACAATAATTCGTTTTATAGTATAGTTATTCTTTCATTTCCTTTCCAAGTGAGCAGCTATTATAAGTCTACAATAAGGGGATTATATAGTCTACAAGGGAGGTGCTTCGTGTAATTATATTTCAGATATTCAGAATTTGATAGTTTTGTAATTTCCACTATTTCTGTATTACGGTTTTTAAAATATATTCACCAACACAGCAATGGTTTTGTTATAGATTTCCAATATATAAATTACATAATAATGTTCATTTCATAAGCAATAACAAACACAGCAATAGTTTATGTTGTAAACCTTTATTCCAGTATTCTTGATTATAAATCGACATATTTCGAGGTCACAGCCTCATCATCTGGATATTTTAAAATCCAAAAATAATCACAGCATTCTGTGTATGATGTATTCGCTCTATCAACATAAGCTTATTACAATCCAGTTCATCATCATGAAAGTTTTTTTTAGTTTACTTCATTTTCCAAAGCTTCATAAGTGTATCACGAATTTGAGATCCGCATAATTCGGATGAATAGTTAACTTTCGAGTTAACTGTTAACATATCGGAACATTTGTGGACATAATAATGAAGATGTAAATATTAATTTTATTATGTGTACAAGAAATATTTATCTTTCCAGTACGGTAAGGTAATCAGCATCGAACATCGAAGATCTTAGATCGATCTACGCCGATCTTTGATCGATCTTAGATGATCTTGGATCGAGGTTTAGAATACCGCCTCCATCGAATTTCTAATGTTACATAATTATAATCTCAGCTAGAATTTTGTTAATCCGACACGATATTTCTGTCTCCAAAATCATGTTATATTGTATGCACAAACCGCCCTAATGAAGTTTGAAAAGATAAAAGCCATATCATATAAAGAGAAAACGCATAAATAATTCACTGAGGAAGAGATAAATGAAACATATCATTAATTAACATATTCTTACGTTTATTTCAAATTAAAAGAATATCTCACTGAGAAAATGTATACATATATTTTTTTTCGTCAATTTATTTCTCAATAAACATAAAAATATTGCTGACTGATCAAAGGGAAACTGAAACGATGTCATCCACTAAGACCAAATGGGAGAAAATGAAGTAATATAATATATATGATAGGAAATCGGGCAGGATTTCGGATAATTATGGAGTTTTCCACTTTTTTCACAAAATACTTTGATATGAACCTATTTTCGTGCCTTTTTTATTGTCAAAATGATTCTTCTAAATCAGCCTCCACTAAGGTTTATAAATATTACACTACATAATGAAATAACTTCATAGTTAAGATACAACTTTAATGTGGGTTTTTACAGGATTTTATCCCCCTCCCCCCCCCCCCAAAAATATAGCTTTTATTAGTCTATTCTTTTTCTCTTGATAATTAGACTCGCCCCTCTTCACATATCATTAATAATTATATTTTTGTTGATATAAGAATAAAGAGCTTTTTTCAGTACCTCTACACGTGAATTTAATTAATTGTAAACTAAATAAAATCACATAAATAAATTGTTTTTCTTGATTTGTGAATTATTTTTTATTATTGCTTATATTCCATTTCGGAGAAATGGAGGATGACCTATAGCTTGCAAGCCCTTGGTAATTCTTCGCCCTTCCCTGTAAACGATTATTTTGTGTTATTACTTATTGGAAACAATTTTCTTTATTGTAATTTTTTCCCTCTCTTTCTATTACAGGTTACAAACAGCTAATTGATCCGAAGTTGAAAATGGAATCAATAAAAAGTGGAATAAGAAGCTTCTACAGAAGATCACAGTATAAGAATTTATTAGTTCTTATTCCAGTTACAACAGGTATATATGCTGATGATTAATTATGGTTACTTTACTCATTTTTACTTTATATAATTGTTATTGTCATTTCAAGTACTGCATTAATACAATTATTCATTTTTATTTTGTTAAATATAACTTTGGAAAAATGTATTCAGTACGCTTTTAAAAAAATGCAATGATTATTATAGGAATATTAGATTTAAAAAGATATTTAATCTTTAATGATTGGTCTTAGACCATAGACATAAAAAATTGCGTATGAAACTCAAAATAACTGCTCGGTATTTTTCTTATCTTCAATTTTTATTTCAGGTCTTGCATCTTTTACTGCGATGTCTATTTATCCGAAAGGTGCAGATAGTCTGAAAGATTGTAAGTTTTTTTTAATTTAAAATACATCAGCTGTAACATTTTTACTACGTTATTTCACTATTAAATTGGAAAGAATATTAAAGACTGGCAAATGTAACACTTTTGATATGAATATCAAATGGAAATATATTATACTGAATATTAAATTAATTTAGGCACAACAGTCGGGCGGTTTAGTTCCCTTGATATCGACAAACAGGGAACTGCTGCCAGAATATACCTTCACCTATCTAGGAGAAAATGCTAAGGAAATAAGGAGTAGACAGGCATGCGACCTGCTATATAGCATATAAATATAATACATTTCTTTAGCTATTTACTTTAATAGTGTGATATTTGTCAGTCGTTGACATTCTTATTATACCAATTTAATAGATGACTCACATTCTTTAAAATTAATTAAAATCAAATCTTTATAGATATTAATTTCTCTTCATAACGATAACCCTTTCTGCCATATTTCCTTATAGTTTTTCTGCTGGAATGGGTCTCGTATGTTTCAAAACCATTTGTGGTATTATTTTTACTGGAAGAATGTCGACGTGGTATCATGTACATGACAGAGAAGATGAGATCTGGACATGCATCATCTAAGGAAATATTATATCCAGCCAAAGTTATACAACCATTGCTCATATCTCTCGGTTTCTGGATATGCAGTACGGTAAGTTCCTGGTAATGATATACACACTATATATCATTAGAGATGCTATACTCTACTTCTCTTGAGTTATTCCAAAATAGAAGCCCTTTTCAAATATTGACTCTTTTGTCCCCAGTGGTGACGCCAGAGTCGTGTCCAATAGGGGGTCTGACAATTTAAACGAAATTTATGAAAAAAAGCTTTTTTTTCGTGTCTAAATAGTCTGCTGAAAAAGGTGGTGATTTTTAGATTCTCAAATTGAGTGGACACACAAAAAAGCAGCAACCAGCGAGGACGACTACGAGCGTTAAAAAAATTACATCTTTTCTTGAAAATTTAAATATATTTTCGAACGTATTTTATAGCATCAACTAAACTTGAATACAGAAAATAGTTATTGAGTTTTAAGAAAAATTTGTATATTTTAACAGGATAGTGCATGCTTTAAATGATTTTCAACAAATCTTTCATAATATATTATTCTTTATTTGCCATATTTTGTGAAATCCTTTGAAAGTCAATACGTTGAAAACAAATTTTGATTATTTAGTAGTTATTTAACAACTTCCATATCATTATACTTTGAACTGTAGTTTGTTAATATCTTCCCACAATTAAAATCCCTCAGAAATTATGAAGAAATATATTGCGAGGGCGTAGGCCGAGCACGAAATTTTTCTTTTCCATCACTGAAAGTGAGTTTCAGGGGTAAACAAAAAAAATTGTGTCCAACAGACTGTGTCCGACGCGAGTTCCAGGTCGTGTCCGACGGGGGTGCGCTTGCACCCCCTGACCCCCCGCTAGGGTCAACCCTGTTTGTTCCCATTCAAAATATGAATGTAAATTTGACAACTTGCCCAATAATATATTTTCAACAATGTAGCAGATAAGTCAGATAGGCAATAGGCCTACAACCAATCGGCACATACTTACTGGTTTTTCAGACGTTTCTTAAAGGGTTACCTGCAGCTAAATTGACTTTTCTGATATTATAACATAATAGTAGTCTTCTTGATATAAATAACTCATATTATTTTTCTTACCTTTTTCGCCTAATTTCAGAAAAAAAAACTTGGTTTATGTCTCCGAAATCCTATGGTCATCTATTATTCAGTGTAATATAATAACCTTTGATATTTAAATTAATATTGTAAGATTTTGACTCATATTTTCTTCGAATTAATACAATTTTTTTAATTAATCACACTCTTTAAATTAACATCATCTTCTCTTTCAGATTCAAGCTGATGGATTTTCAGATGAAGTATACAGTGCATTGAAATTGTTTATTGCATTTTTGCCTCCATATATGATGCTGTATTATTGGAATGTGGTGAGTTCTGGTTATTTTACTATTTTTTTATTGAAAAATAATTATTTGAAAAATCTAAAATTAATGTCAACTGCACCAAATCCCGCTGGCTTTAATCAGACATCCCAACCAGCCCGTCAGTCGAACCTCCTACTGATATGCTATGGAAAAGGGCTCCTGATTATTGTCAATCAAACCATCATTAGCAGTTTTCCCCATAGAGAAATTATATTGTTGGTATGCGTTTTGTAACTTTCAGGCTTAAAGTTAAAAACTCTGATCGTGTTTTGAAAAATGTTAAGCAATTCTTTTTTCATATGTTTAGAAAAAACGCAGAACATTACAGAGCCGTACAGAGCAGTTATTAGTATCACCAAGAAGTGATCCCCGTGATTCTTTTGGTATTATTTAAATTCTAAAATAATAACAATTTATTATGCAGAATCAATACTATAAATTATATTGGTTTTATAAGAATACGTTTTAAGGCTCCTTCTCCTAGAATGAAAATTGAATTTCAGCATAGGAAATCCCATGTTAAATCAAATACTCTTTTAATGCTACTTTTTTGAGCAATCATGTAGTGTTTGGTATCATTGGATTCAGGATGAAGTTTTTTATTCTTATATCTTTCCAAATTTTTAATTAGTATTAA
>JAQIWE010001897.1:0-14425 GCA_034698565.1 Campodea plusiochaeta
TTCCCCCCCCCCCCCCCCCCCTTAGGAAAATCCTAAAACCGCCCTTGGTTAAAGTTGAAGGTAAAATAGGAGAAGGGAATAAATTTCTATAAGGCTATATTTTACCACAGTTGTTCATTACGATATAGCAAATAGATCTTCAAAAGTTCCCATTAATCCGAGGACCCCTAAATCTGCCATCTTAAGAAAATGGCGGACAAATATAGTTTTTAGCTTATATCTCGATAACTATTGGGTCTAGAATAAAAGTTGAAATTAGTAATGTGTAGAGAATAACATTCTCTATAAAACCGTCCATATTTCTCGTGTCTGTCATACATTCCGAGTAAATAATGATTTTTGATAATTAAATTGAAAAACCGTCATTAAAGGGTAACGGTAACAGCTAGGAAAAAAATGTGAATATTTTATTCTATAGACACTTTCATGCTCTACAATTTACTAATTGAAGTTTTATTGTATATCTTATACAGTAGTTATCAAGGTTTCCTCGAAAAAAAAAATATCAGCCATCTTTCTAAGATGGTGGCGTTAGCGGACCTTTGACTCATATGGACTTTTGAGGGATTGTTTATTATGACAAAGAATAACTATGCAACAATTAAGCTTTAATTATTTCTTTGCATATTTTTAGTCTAATTTGACTGTACTATGAGCCTTTCTTGTACTGTACATCATTAAAGAGTTTTTAAAAACAGTTTGACATTTTTACACAATAGATCAAGCGATATTTTGATTCATTGAAGTAGAACAAGAAAAAAGTTTCTTAATTTTAGAAAAGAGATGCATACATTTAATGTGGGTTTTATACCACTAAAGAAAGGGCATTTCAGGACCATTACAGTACAGTATAATGAAATTTGCCTTTTCTCATTAAATCATTTTTAAGTAAGTATTTACAGTGTATTTCTAGGCCCCCATATAAATAAAATAGGTGGATAGGTTTTTGGTGATTTTGATAAAATCCTTTCCTTAAAGGACACTGAGCTATAAATCATCCCCTCCCGAAAGCTAACCATCCTTAAAGCACAATTTTATTAAAAAAAATACACAGTAGGCAAAATTTGCATACAAGAAATTTTCAAAAAAAATGAGTTGGTTTCTCTTTTTCATACTTCTGTTTCTATTTGATTTCTCTCATTTTTTACTAATCAGAATGTTTTTTAATCTTAAAATGAATCTCTTACTAGACACCTGTGGACATATAATGACACCCACCATTAAAGAGTCCACGTGAATTACGAACAGTCTCATATAATTACATAAAAACCGCTAGCTATCATAAAGTTCGTAGAACATAGTACTGTTTATCACACGATGAAATAATTTGCAACGAAAATTATAACAGAAAGTAATTTATTGTGAAGACACTTGCAGTTACAAGGGAAAGAACATATTTGTAAACAAAAAATTATGACAATAACGATTTTAATATCTTATTTGTACACTTGAGTTTATTGAGATACAGTGTATATTAAATATTTATCCGATTACAGAAAGGTACTGGGTTACTGGCGCTTCCTAACAAAATCATAACTTGTTTTCAAATTATCAAATTGAACGATGAAATGGCAGCATTATTTAGAGTACATTTTAATATTGCTAGTGCAGATTATTCAGTGAGAAATATGTTATAAACAATGTGATACGGATCGTTTGAACCATAAGTAATACACCAATGACAGATTTCATTAATATACGATAATGATATAATTTTTATTCTAACTTCCGTTAACAATTATTGCGAATAGTTGCGATAGAGAAATAAATAAACAACATTTAACAGAGGAATGGCTATTATTCAAAAGTTTGATGATTCCATATTAAATTATTGCGAAATTTAATTTTCAAATTATTACCGCCAACTACCACTAATTAGGAGATATATAGAGTATGGAGGATTACGAAGGCGTTGTAGTGCTGGTGTTACATGTATCACTCATGTTGAATTGAACCAAGATAACGAGGAAAGTAGCCAATGTTACTGCAATCTGAAATGAGAAACAATAAACATGAAAAATATAAGCTACGATGCATAATATTAATTAAAAAATATGGAAAATTATTTGAAAATTAATTTGTGAATGTATTACATACAAATGAAACGATTTACTGACTACTTTGTATTAACAACATAACTTATATTTTATGAAGAAGAAATTTTTCAGGACAAGTGGGACTCGAATTCACGACCTTGGTCCATCAAGCACCATACTATAACCAATAGTGATATCTGGATGACTAGTTTTCCTCATTTTTAATATATTTAATATGCAATATTGATCATCAACGAAACGAAATATCAAATAAAAAGCTGTAGAGTAAGAAAAACATATTATGATGGTTACAGTATGGGTATACTGGATTGACTAATGTCATGGGTTTACATGTTTTCAAGCACCAGTTGTCTCATTACATCAGGTCATTAAATCAGTCACTTTATAAAGTTAAATTTATGAAACAATATTTTTACTCTACTATTTTTATTGTACTCTTTTTTACGTCATGTAGTTTAACGAAATGCATTGCAGTAGCTGATTTATTTACAGTTTAAGAAATTTATTTTTTAAATATGGAATACATCCATTTATACACTACACTTAAAATAATATCACTATGGAACTTAAAATCGGAAGATTTTAATGAATGACTTCATTCATACGTTTCACATCAGTATCAAATATCATGTTTCAAACACAATCATACCGTAGGGAGGTTTCGTAATGATATTGTGAAGACGTTTGCTGCTGTTATTTCAATTTTTAATCCATCCATTTGATTAATCAGCAAGTAAATCTGAAAAACATTCAAGTTCTTAGACAAAAATATGATTATATACCTGTAGACTTCTCAAAGGAACAGAATAGTTCGATTTCTTTGAAAAAATATAATATATGTTTGTAGTAATACTTTGTAATAATCATTAGATTCATTGTTAAGGTCATCTTATATAGCTGGTATATTATCAGGAAATAATAATCTAATTAATCATTCTCATTTCTTAACCACTTTATGTTCTACTAAACTGATAAGTTTCTCTGAAATATATTATTAAAATCCATAACGCACAGAAAATTACCTTTCCCCAGAAAACAAAACTATCCAAAGAATCCAGTTGTCAGTTTTCACGAAAAGAAGTGTCAATTAGAGAGGGTAATATTTGACCAGTCATCCACTAATTAAGTAACTTGACTATTTACACTTGAACAACAGAAATTTTTTATCCCAAAACGGCTGTATTACTGTGATACATACTATTACCAAAATTTTCCAAACAAAAATTAAATTTGCCCTATAAATTTAATTATCTGTATAATCTCTGTCTTCAATAAGGTTATAATTATGTCAAAGTTCCACTTATTTAACAATACTTAACCCAATAATACATCCTGGCCAAATGAAATGCAGTATAATCTAAATATAATCATCAATAAAAAATATATAAAATATTCCTTTCATGTTTAACACTAGTATAATATTTTTTTAATAATTATTCAATTTGGCGAAGATGATAAGTGAAATGAATTACAAACCTTTTCTCGAATTGCTGGTGAGTAATTTGCTTTGTTCAAACATTTCAGGTATTCAGAGGACATTGCAGCCTATATATGCAGTAAGAACAAAATAATATTATTAAAATATAATTATGTTGGACGAATTTTGCAGGATTTAAGTGAAACAACTGTGAAAAATACTTTTTTCAATAAAAGTAAATTCATAGGTTTTAATTCTTTATGAAGGGTGTATTTTAAATCAGTCGGGGAACACGTTTTTCTTTCCTCTATGAATTCGAGTTAAATAAAAAAAAAAAAGGCAAGTGAATGAGTTGCAGTATGGAAAACAATCATGTGTAGGAAAACGTGGACCTAAACTGATTTAAAATACACATTTAAATTACAGATCATCGCGTATTTGATCTCGCGTTTCCAATAACTTTTGCATAAAAATAATATGAAATATTACAGTGTTAAATAAGGGATGTCTGACTAAATTAAAATTATCTTCTAAATATAATAAAATAATATTATTTTCTCTTTGTGGGAGAAATAATTTATATGATTTAAAATTGCAAGTCTTGGAGATCTTACAATGGGCTGCAGAACAGCAGTAATACACTGTATTAAAAATTAAAAATTGTTTAAAGTTAATAAGTGTTGATTACTATATTTTTTTCATTATTGATTGTTAATATAGCTGTTAATATAGATATACTGCTTTCTAGTAAGTTAATATAATTAAGCACGCTTTCGTTCCACAACAGTTTAAAAAAGGTGCAGTTAACCGTTTAATATAATGTGATTTTACTGATGTATAATTGAATTACGATGGTTTAACATAAATTATACTATAACGGTGTTACTTTTTATTAGATTAATGTTACTTTTTAGTAGATTAATGCTACTATCCATTAATTTAATGTTACTTTTTAGTAGACTAATGTTACTTGTCATTAGATTAATGTTACATTTTAGTAGATTAATGCTACTATCTATTAATTAATTTAATGCTACTTTTTATGGACTTATAAATTATTCATTATTCATTAAAATTATTATTCGTTAAATTAATATTACTTTTTAGTAAGTGAATGGTGGCAGCAGTCGTTCGTGGTCTGGTGGTTGGGCATCAGACTCGAACGTAGGAGGTCCCGGGTTCGATCCCCGGTCGGCGCCAATTTCTTTAGGCGCTGATAAACCTCCGAAAGACTGCTGGGGTTCACCCAGCCTCTTTAAATGGGTACCAGGGGTGAAAACCCTTGGGGGTAAAGACCGACCGGAGCGTGGTGCTGACCACATCATCTCCAATTTCTGTGTCGGGGTCTAGAAAGCATGGACCCTTCTATCCGTGCACCCCAAATACCTTCATGGCATGTAGCGGGATAGGTTTACCTTTTTTTACCGAACTTATTACATGTATTATAATTATGTTTGGATTTCTTTTCAGTGTTGTTCAGTTTAGAAGCTGGTGAAAGAAACATCCCCAATATCAATGGTGCAAAAATATAATTTTGTGCACTGTGTTATCTAAAGGATGAAGAGGAAATACTTCTTCAAAGTCATTCCAATTATTTATTCCAAGTCTAATGTTACAGTACAATGTATTATACTGAAAAAAGTTATTAACTCGAATTTCAAATAAGTATTTACCATTGTAACCAATGTGTCAAATTACAGTTACATATAGCAGCAAAAAGAAAAACTTATTTAAAATAATTGTGTTAAAGAGATGCCAAAACAGGTATTATTGAAGCATGTTTAGGACAAGGAAGTGATTGTTTTCAGGCTGCTTCAATAACCCTTAGCGCTATTACTGTAATAGCAGTAATCTTAAGTTCTTTTTCAAACCAATCAATCGGGAATAGTACGGCAGTAACAGACTTTCATCACCAATGAATTAAAGAAAACAACATAGCATCTTGATGGTCTGAAGCTTATAGTAATATGAATCCTAATAATGATAATATCACTTTCAAACAAATCAATTTCCATATAAAAATAAATGTGTTATTTTCTCAAGTTCTTAACAAACGTCATTTCACAATTGCACTTTTTGGTTCATTGTTAAAATTTATTCATGCATATTACAATATTGTTCTCAGTCACTTAATTTACTGCAGCAGAAAAGTTAACAATTCTAAACAACAGCAGGTATAATAATCAAAAACTTTTGCTTTCCATATACATCTGAAGTGATGTTATTGTAATGTTACCAACAACAACAGGCGACGAAATGCACACACCTACATCAACTGTATTTCTACCAAAACAAATAATTGTATAAACCACATGAAAGAAAACTTCTTCTTCCTTTATTCGTCACAGAATAAGTGAAGAAACTAATTTGCATTGAAGACGTTCTACCTCAAATTAACTGGAGTGTGAAGTATATCACAATAATAAACAGTATTGCAACGTATGGTAAATTAATATTGTGTTTGACACGATCATAATTTCTGAAGCGCAATTAATAATTTCTGGTTTTTGATCGATGTTGCTTCAATTAAATTTGTTGTAGAATCTAAAGTTTTATGAAAATTTCTTGATGCTGTGGTTTTATAGTACTATAAAGAAATGATTTTTGAATATAAAGACTACAACTGGTTATTTACGTAGAATATTAAAGAAACAATAAATTGGAGTATACAGTAGATTCCTCGTTTTCTAAATAACTATGTTTAGGTGATTCAAAACATCTATGCAAATTCTGCGTTGGACTTAAACTTCTGCACGTTAATATTGATGTCCTTAATGTTATATTCATTTTTACAAAATAATATTAGTAAATATAAATTACTGGTTTTCATTTTGATGGGTAACAGTATGATTTCGGCAATGAAACATTACTCTTCATATAAATTTCCATCCAAAATATTACAAGAATAATTGGTTTTAATGATTCAACGAACCAGTTACTTCTTTCTAATTTTTGATCTCCTTCCTCGATATAAAAATCTTTAAATTCCATTACTTTTCATTCAATGATATTTGATCTAACCGTTACTTTCAGCATTGAAAATGTCTTACATATCACAAGTGCCTGTTTGGATGCAAGCCAGGAGCACCTAACTACATTGAACGACAGCATGGAATCACACTTAAAATGAAATCGTCGGAAGAAAAGTGCTGTTTAGTATGGTTTCGTGGAAGGCCGGATTGTCGTCTCAATGGAAATTCAATTTTACGATATACTTACGGGTGCTGTCTTTTATCATGCTTAATGGGGATTTACAGAAGACGTAGTTGTCGAAGAAATGGAAAGAAAGAGGGTTGCTCCAATCGTGTTCATTGTTTACTGCTCTTTTTTATTGATAATGAAAAATTTCGGAGTTCTTTTAAAGGATTGGAATTGGCAGTGATTAAGGTATTGATACAATCAGTTCCGGAGTCGGTATTAGAATTTAAGATGAGTTAGAAATGAAGACTAATGTTGTACTTGATTTTGTAAGGTCATATTCTTTTCTAAAGAACTTACAATATTAGGTTTTGGTATACTCAATTATAATATGACGTCCAATTAATTTTTTTGATAGAAGTCTTGTTAATTTGCCGTTCCCTCATATAAGATTGACAATATCATCGTTGTTTAATGCAGGGGAAAAGTGCCAAACTAGGAGTTTAAAGTCAAGTGATCATAATCTTTTTCAAATATCAAACTTACGTCGTTTGTCATAAAATGTATCTAGATGTGGATAAACCATTATTTTCATGATAATAATATTACTCCAAATGCCAACATGTTTTAACAAACTTTTGCATAAACTTTTGCTTCCCATATACATCTGAAATGATGTTTTTGTAATGTTACCAACAACAACAGGCGACGAAATGTACACACCCACATCAACTGTATTTCTACCAAAACAAAATAATTCTATAGACCACATGAAACACGAAAACACGGCGAAAGGCATCAACAAAACAATGCAAGGTTTCTTATGAATTGCACCGTAAGATTTATTATAGCAAGCATACTTACAGTACCTTTCTTCGTAGAAGTTCGTTACACCATGTAACATTAATAACTTCTTACTGAAACATTCCTTAACTTTATCGAACTGAAATCAATCAATTTTGCTCACTTCTACGTATTACAATGAAGCAACCGACCCGAAAAAAAAATCATAAAGCTTCGCTATTCTCTTCAGTAAAACTAAAATTCCATCTTCCTATCTAATGCAATCTCTGCATATTCTGTAACATATTTCACTGAAAAGAAATAACTTTTTTTCTCTCGATATCAAAATAACTCTAACGCTCAAATATCCCTTTTGTCTGAAGAGAAGCTTTTTCTAGGCAAAAGAAAATATTTCATTTCCTAGAAGAAATAGTGTTGTAGTCAGCATTGTCATTTATAGCGATCAATACTGAAGGCAGGTTGTATCGATCATGTAATGGAAAGCTTTAATCGGAAGTTTCGTGTGACATTGTGGTCCAATCAGTGGTAGAAAGCTGTTCTTTTGTTGCAGTATATGCTTTCTTTTGGATGAATGGTCGCTTGAGGATTGTCTTGCACATGTCTCAAGTGGAACAAGGGAATAGAAGTTTTTTGTACTCTTTGAACAATTCTTGAGAGAGATTAACTGTTGCTACGTTCGCTTGTTAAAATTGGATAGCGGAAATTGTTTCATCAACCTGGCTTGTTGGTAACTAGATGCTTTCAAAAAGGTAAAGATAAAAACTCATCTTGAAATTATGGATTAGACCCCTTCAAAATACAATAAAATACTGGATTGACGTTTTGTTTGCTATATATCATCATACAAACATTTTCAAAAAAACAATATATCAACATATTACACAATAAAATACCGGATTGGAGAAACGTCAATCCAGTATTTTATTGTGTTTTGAAGTGATCTAATCCATAATTTTGAAGATGAATTATTATCAAGAAAAGCCATTGAATCTCCGAAAATCTAATATGGTAAAGATAAAGTTTATTTATAAAGTATACAATACTATTTCAAGACTTATATTTCGTCTTTCCGCTGGAGTTCATCAAATTTATAATTTACAATACTTCACATTATTGTGATGATATTGCATTTAATAATCATAATTTTGTTTTCGGACGAAACCGTTCAAAATATTCAATTATGAGTATACAGTACATCTGTCATGTGTCAAATACAGGTCAATAAATATTGCAATATTTTGAGAATGAGACTAATATGATCCAGAAACATGTCAATAAATCAAGAATCTGCTAGAATAATCTAAATATAGCAATTTTGTGCGTTCGTTTCCTACGCCTTATATTCAAAAAGGCTTTAGTATATATGATAAATATCAAAAGAAAACATAATTTGCTATCTAAATATATGAAAGAACTCCTTTCCAAACAGTCCCGGAGTATTATATACACATACAGTACCCTCTATAGACCAACTGTGAATGAACTTATACTGTTTCCAAATTCCATAACTTTCAATTGTTAAACTCATTTACAAAATAATATCAAAGTACAATAGAAATTGATCGATGTCACATTTTTTACTGTATACAGTAAGAGTATATAAATTATGAATGAAGTGGCTATATATTCAGAGAATCTCAAACGATTCTTTACAATTTGCGAAATAATTACACAGTAAAATTAATTTGTGTCTGAAATTCAGCGGATCAGCGGAGTTTACGTGACGTATTACTTTTTTGCATACTCCATAATTAAATTTACTTCAGAGAAATTTTAACAAACATGAAAATGTGAATGTCGTTACTGTAACACATCTTAAGAGAAGGTCGTACAGTATAAGTTAGGTAAATTAAAGAGAATTTGAATCATTGCAGTAATGGATAATGAATAAAAGACGTAATGTAATTAAAAGGGATAATAGAAGTCTGCTATACCCCTCTCGCAAACATAAGGCTCAAATGTACTTAAGAAAATTGACGATTTTGACAGAAGAAAGTTTTCTTTGCAATGGTAAACAATGGCGTTCCCTTTGTCCACCCTTTTGTTAGGGGATTAGAACTGTCAAAATGTGCTAAATACATTTGGGTCTTATGTTTGTATGCGAGGTATATTAGACTATAACAGGCTAATATTCACTTAAGAATATCAGGGAAATAAGATCCATTATGCAGTTAGAAAGATAATAACAAGACCTTTGTTCTGCTATAGTTGAATAGCTAAGCACATAGTTTTGGTCCAATTTCAATCACTCTCTCCTTTTTCGGAAAAGACAATGATCACTTCAGACGTTTACTGATAATTAGACATTGGATGGTACATTGAAATGATTATTATCTGGAAATATTTTATTTTGATGCTGATATGAATCTTAATATATTGCGAAATATTATTTCTCCACAGTCGTGTTATATACTTTGAAGTGGATCAGAAAATGCAGAGATATTGGAAGTTTAGATATTACAGCATTATACCTGCTGTCTATTTCATTATATGGTATGGCTATAATAATGTAGAAGGTTTAGACAGCAATATCGTAATATTCTTTTTATATTAAGAAAATTAAACCTGTATTTTTTCTGCGGGGGGTAGCGTTTTCCAACACGATGTACAGTTTTATGTTCTTTGTTCTCTATTGTACTCGTTTTCTCAAGGGACTGATAAGCTGTGTGGAAAACAATGAACCCTGCTGAAAAGAACTACAGGTTTAAGTAGAAAACAATATTAATGAAAATACTGCTACTGTTCTTGTTCGTTCCTTGTAATTCTCTGAACTCTAATTTTTCTTTTCGAAACAAACATTAATGAGCCTGCACATTTATACTCTTTGTGTAAGCTTCCGAGGTCGATTTTCTAACCCATAAATAAAGTGCGGGTCTTATAACTCTTGAGGGAGGACGGGGGGAAAGCTTTTAATTACAGAAACACATTCAAAAACCCTGTTTAGAAAGGAAAACATGTACTGTGAACAACATCATGCTGTAATGCTCTATACTGATGCAGTTTAAATGGAGGCCTCGGCAGGGCAGCAGGGTCGGTTTTACCCGATTTTCGGGTTGGGATGTCATAATTATAAAAGGAAACTTATAATTTTTTTGGTGTTTTAGATAATTTTACGTTACCAATACTTGATCTTGGTTGAAGGCTAATAAAGAACCTGGTATAAGAATCTGTTCATTATCCATCTTGAGATTTTCCCTTTTATCACTATTTCCTAGTTAGGCGAAGGCAGTCATTTCCTGTTTGTGTGCTCACGGGTACCAAACCAGCCGCCTGTTGATACGTATACGCCTCTTGTATTCATTGTAATATACAACAACCTTTGATATTTAAATTAATATTGTGAGATTTGCCTAAATTTCCTTTGAATTAAATAGTAAATAACTTATACAATGAATTGATGTGGAGAAAATTCACAGATTTTTGTGTAAACGACATCATTTACAGGATTTTCTCGAGTTTTCCAGTTTTTCTTTTGGTTATGACGAGGTGACTGAAACCAACATTTTCTCAGTATAATATATAATTGTAATCAGGGTGTATACACTTACAAAACAAGCTTTGTTACTAGTAAAATAATAAAGTCGCTCTAATTGCTATAAAACTTGGTGACATAACTTCGCCAATAACTGCAAATTTGTATACAATAAAGAAACTATAATTTAGAGAAGGCAAAGGGGGACAATATACAATGTTACTATTAAGATGGTTTTACCCCTAGTGGTCGATACAACAATAAATACACAAATAAAAGCGATAAACACAAATAAAGCGAAAGGCGTCGGGTTGGATTCCCACATCTGCCCAAAATTTTATTTGTGTTTGTATTGTTGTATCGACCGCTAGGGGTAAAATCATCTTAATATTAACATTGTATAAAGGAACTAAATTAAATAAAATTACATCCCGACCTTTGAATCCGACACTGCTCAAGCCCCATTGAAAGCGAAGTCATTATTTGTGACTGTATATTTTCGCTGCGTCAGTGTACAAAATACAGCAAACTGGGTGGAGACTTCCAAGTCATGCACTGAAGGGGGATTTGCTTCCATAGTTACAGTCGAGTCATAGTGACTAACAGATTTTATTCTTAGAATATGTTGTCCATGAAAGAAATTGAGTTGAATTGAAACATAGTGTTGAAGATTAAAGGTTGATGGAGATATCTTGTTGGTTCATCTAGGGGAATATTATCTTAGAACAATGTAAAATTCATAATGTTTACGTGTATGGCAGGGTAAAATATTGGTCAATTTTCTACTTTTGCTTTTCGGATATAATTTCATTCTGGTTCTGTTATCAATAATATGTAAAGCCTAGAACTATAAGAATACCATAGTAATGTCTTGAACGTTTTTTTTTTTACCATTTTACAAAGGATGCTGTATAAAATCTTGAGTTCTGACTCGGTATAAAAAATCTTCCAATGATTATTGTATTAGACATTCTGTAATAATTGACATCTGCTATATTGGGAATCCTGTACCTTATTCGAGATTCGAGTGTTGTTTCTTTTTGATGAAACGTTACCATCAATAAAATTTGTATGAACTGTTAATGATCCCTTTTATTTAGTTTATGTTTTGTTTCTTGCAAACCTTATTTATTCTGATTTTGATCAGCCTTATAGAAAACTTTAGCCAAATAAAATACGTCGGCAGATTTAACGTTAATTTTCGTAAATAAAACAGTCGATTTGAGTTCAGTTACATCAGCAATATTGTCAATTAAAACTTTAGACTAAATAATCTTATAATACCCACACAATATCTGAAAAGGACCACACAGACAGAAGTTACCATTACGCATGTAAAGTGTTGAAACAGTATTATATTGGGCGTTTATATAAGTCACAGCCCATCTTAATAACTGAAAGGCGTTAGAATATTTTTATTTGTGATGGATAATGGGTGTGCTATAAAGTATTTTTGATGGAAGATTTTGATGTGCTAATAACATTAATCCAGAATGGTAATGGTTTATTTGACCTTGGGATAAATTTGAATATCATTTGGTGGATGGTAATGAAATTCCGTATTCTGATATTACACTGTTCTCATATTTATCACAATTTTGATTGTAATTCGAAATCGGGCTTAACGTGTCAAATTTTGATTTAAAATGAAAAACCGTTTATCTTACATTTTATTATTTATTTTTAATTTAGGGAAAGTAATATAACAATGCAAATCAAAAAGCAACACTCTAAAATTAAAATGCAATTTTAATCCAAGATTATATAAATAGTGTTATAAAATTTATAATGCTGTTGAAAGTTGATTATTGTTCCCCTTTAAAGTTGTCCTCTGAAACCTGCATTTTTTTCCAGCGGGATGCCATCTTTTCCAACATACATATCCCGTTTTACTTTCTTTGTTCTCTATTGTGCTCATTTTCCCAAGAGGCTGATATACCCCTTTAATATTGTTTAAAAGTGTAATAAACTAAAACAAAAATGTTCATGAGATTTCCTGTAGTTCAATGGAGTTCAAAATCAATGGAATCTCTACGAACTAATTACAAAGTCGTTGTAATAGATTCAACATTTGTTGAAAATTGTTTCAAATTCATTGAAAGTTAGATGTAAAATATTTCAATAATGTAAAACATACTTCGACAATGATATGATTTCAACAGCCGGGACCGTATAATTATAATATAGTTATTATATGTTAGATTCCAATTTCGCAGCATATTCCAACTTTAATATTGCCTGTAGCCACTCGAAATATAAGTTTGAGATAAAACTA
The DNA here is from genome assembly GCA_034698565.1 of Campodea plusiochaeta. Lineage (NCBI taxonomy): Eukaryota > Metazoa > Arthropoda > Diplura > Rhabdura > Campodeidae > Campodea > Campodea plusiochaeta. The sequence continues at coordinate 13,164 of JAQIWE010001897.1, forward strand.
TTCCTGAAACTTTGATTCTATATAACTTGTAAGGTTGTCAAAGTTATTGAAATTCAATCCTGGACTAATAATTTAGATATAAATGCAAAAGAAATACTGCCAAATTATAAATAAATATATTATTTTAAATTAAATTATTAGAAGTTTGTAAAGGAATATATTATAAATGAAATGATTTAACTGACGATATTTTTTGTACGACTTGTAAGTTCAGTTAGTAACGAATATATGGATACCAACATGAAACTATTGTCATAAAGTTCCTAAATTTACTAATTTATGGGTGTGCTCGAGTTGGGGAATGAAAAGAGAGATAAACTCGTGTATTCATTCCCCATTCGAGGATTTGTTACTAATTTAAATTACAAAAAAAATTTCGTCTTAAGTGGGACTCGAACCCACGAGTGCACGGTTCTGGTTAGACCGAGGTTGTGGGTTCGAGTCCTACTGGAGTCGAAGTTTTTTTTTGTTCTTGATTTATTTTTCCAATGCAAAGTAGTCAGTTAAAAACATTTCATTTATAATATATATTCCTTTGCAATGTTTCTTATAATTTAATTTAAAATAATATATATATAATCTCTCAGAAAATAATTCAAAAATCTGAAACATAAACTCTTATAAATGATACCCCTAACAAAACTGCTCTCATACACCCATCGACTATACTATACAGGGTGCCATTTTCAATTAAAACCCTCATTTCCTGGGGAATCAGTACAATTACCCTACCGGCAAACTAACGAACTATCTGGCTACTGGGTACAACGAAATCGAAATGAAACCCGCCAACTTTTTTCAGAGTAGTTCCATTTTTTTCCACTTGGGTGGGTTCGGACTAATTAGAATCGTCGTTGCTATAGCAATTATAGGGTATGGAACTTATCGATGGAGTATTACATGGATCTGTATATTGATGGGTTTTATTGTACCGAGTATAGATTTTTTTTTGGGGGGGGGGGGGGTCTAAGTACGTTATAATTGAATAGTATTGTTAGATTCTAATGGAATGTATAAGCTACTGTAGATTTTAAGTATAGCAGGGATATAACATAATATTTGAGATTGTTTATTTCAATATTGGGTTAGCAGACCATGTTTTTAGATTCGTAATTTTCAATTTATTATTTTAAAACGAAGTCTTACTTTTCTGCCTCGGGGAGGATCATAGTCCTATATACCTTGTCGATTAACTCTTCAAAGTTGTTTTGACAGTAAACCCATTGTTGTCCACTTGTTTGGGTGGTTCAAATTCTCTATTT
>JAQIWE010001898.1:0-14425 GCA_034698565.1 Campodea plusiochaeta
CAGTTTTACCCCCTCACTCCCCCCCAAAAAATACGTAAAATAAACATTTCCAAATTATGTATTATAATTGAACTATAATTAGATGCTTTTCATATTTTTCCAGTACCCTGCATGAAAACAAAATTGCATTTTGTAGATTACAAGTACTGTACATTTGAAGTTTTAGAATAGATCTTATTTTAACTTGCATTCAACTTTAGGTTGAGTGCATTGTGTTTAGTTAGGGTTGGAACAGTTTGAAAATACATGATCTTTATGACATGAAACTCCTTTGGAAATTATATTACTTACATATTTATATAATTATGTTGGTTAATAATGTTGCCCATATCGTCAAAAGTTACTTCAGGAAAATAAAATACCACTGTCATAATTACATACAGCACCATACAATGACGGGTCAGGATAGTTAAAAGAAAATCAGTGATACAAATAAAGTTAGGTTCATTATGTAAATTTCATCTGCTTCATTGCAGCATTAATAAGTATATCTATTAGTAAAGAGTATGGTAACATATTTCATCTCCGGAAGATTTATAGACCATTTATAAAGAATAATCTGTTCCAATCCTCGTTTCAATAGAAATTCCAAATGTTTCCAAAGTCTGTTAAGTGTGTATACTTGCAATGTTGACTATTGACTGAGAGAATAGAGACTTCTTAGGTTTCTACACAGCAGCTGCAACTGTACATATTGACTATGATACTTTATAAACAATTTCTGAAGAATCTTAACTCTAAATAAAAGGGCTACAAATTTTCTCAAAATTATGGAAAATCAAGGAAACATGCAATTTGGTAGCTTTTATATTTACAAAAATACACAATAACATACAACACAAAAAAGTTGTTGATTACCTCACAACAATTAAAACAACAACACGACAAAAGAACTCCAACCTAAAACTTCAAAATAACCCTAACAACCAAATTCACAAACAGTAAAATACGAAAACCAGACAATCCAAAAACCCACGCCCGCATATACAAAACAAACTCATATAACCCTAATCGTCTTCTCCCCAGTATGGTTCTTGACCCCCATCCTTCTGCCGGAGCATATGGAAGTTTCCAGGCCTCTGAGCTACAAGGGGGAACAATGGTTGCATCAGCTGATACATTCCAAAGACAACCACTCTTAGCGGATGTTGAAGTTGCTCTCAATGGAGCCGTTAGAATTGAGTTACCACCACCATCGAGAGAGGAGCCGAGGTTTCCCCGAGAAAGGGGGAAAACACTTATTGGTAAGTGGGAATTTTTTTGTTGGGTAGTTTTGAGAGAGAAAGTTTGTTCACGGTAGAAAATGTTGTACACATGTTTTAGAACAGTTAACTTAACCTTAACCTACGAGAGCATAAATGGATTGATTTGTGGCATCAAGGGTACCAAACTACCTGACTGTTAAATTCTATGGTCCTCTAATATTCAGTATACCGTAATATAATAACTTGTGATATTTAAATTAATATTGTGAGATATGACAAAATTTTCTGTGAATTAAATAATAATTGAACCTACCTAAACCAAATGGAATCTAGCCAGGGATCATACAGTAATTTGCTAACAAACTCTATGAGCAGTGAAGGCCATTAGCTTTAATCTATTGTTTTATTTAAGTTCAACATTATCAGTTAGTATTTTTGAGGTAATCTGTAGTTTTCTATTTTTAAAATGTTAATTAAAAATAAATCTTTTAAACTTATTCCCTTCCAAATGCTATTATTGTTTATTTACTTGTGCTAGATTGGTTTTTATATAACGTGAATTCTTTTATTTAGTCTCAGCATTACTAAAGCTATTATTACTCTGTTGCTTAGTTGTTTAAGTTGCAAACTTCGAACTATGATTCAAATCCATTATGAATAATTTTATACATTTTTGATTAAGATGTGATTGTGAAATATGACATCACTAACTGTGATAGACTTCTTGCACAATTACAATTTTACTTATTTATTATACTGTAATCTATTGCTGCATACATTATAACCTATTAGAACAATACTTATAAAAGATTTCATGTCTGTTATAGAGCTCCATTATCTATTTTAAGGATTATAATGATAACACAGATGTTCAAGTATTTACCATAACAATACATCAGAAAGATAGTTACAAAATCAAATACAAAAAATGGTCTGATGAATCTACAGATGTTATACAATGAGTTTTACGTTTACACTTTACAGTCATGTTTTATAGTAGAAAAAGAAAAGATTGAAGAAATATTTGTTTCTATTGGAGAATTTTATAAAACATTTTAAATAAAAAAATGGTGCTAATAATAATCAGTAAATTCATAAAAATAACTTTTAATTTGTAGTAAGTGAAATATATGAAAACCTTGACAATGATAAAGTAAAGGTAAAAAAGTCTGAGACTGTTTCCTCATGAAAAATTACACATTTCTATACATAAATGGTTTAGTAGATATTATTAAAAAAACCTGTTTTTTAGTGTTTACAAGGGAAAGAAACTAATATAAAGAAGTTTCAAAATTTCCTTAATAAACTTCCTGAGTAAAAATATGTATACTTTTATGCTTATTTTATTACTAGTATGTCCATAAAGATAATAAACATGATAATTTGTAAGACTGTTTATTGATTTGCTGTAGAAGGTTAATGACAGTATGCTTCATATAGAATATAGAATAATGTTCTTTTAATCTGTATCTTATTACTCTTTTAATGCAGCATGTAGAATTTATGGTGTGGCATAACTTGCCTGCATTTTATGTCTAAAATGATATTGTAAAAAGTTAAACAAATACATTAAAATGAATATTTCAGTAATTAAATATAAGTTTATTTTGTAATAATATTATTATCATTGTGATATGCTAATTTTTTAATAAGCCATTCAAATATGTTATATGGTGTCAAACTTATGAAGCAACATAATTATTTAAAATGTATTATTATTTTTTATCTACAGCACAACACATTTATTGTAATTTTAAACTGAAAACTGCTTCGATAATTTATTTTTGATACTGAAGACTTTGATCAGGATTCTTGTAAAGGCTTTCAGAGCAATACATTTTAGATTGTTGTAGTGCTCTACTTCAGTTTAGCATATCAAACGGTGATAATTTATATTGATATATTTTTTTATTATTATTAAAAAAAATACTATTTCAAAATTTGTTAAATTATCAAAAACAATTCTACTTAATTGTTTAAATAATATTCTAAATTTTCTTCCTTATTTCAGCCTTTTTGTTTCTTTCTTCAAGTTGGATAGTATGTACAGCTTCTTTAGCAATGGTTCATGAAAGACTACCTGATAGAAAAACAGTGTCACCATTACCTGATATTGTATTGGACAGCATTGAAACAGCAGACTGGGCATTAGGTGCTTCTGAAGGCATACTTATAACACTGACTCTGCTAGCATTAGTGTTAGTGCTCCTACACAGACACCGGTTAGTGATTTTCTTCAGTAAAATTGTGCTTGCTTCTGTGTGAATTGTGTTGTTAAGTGATTTTAATGTGAAATTTGTTAAGTTTATGAAATTGATGTTGTTTAATAGAATCATTGTGAGCAGTGTTCACATTCATTTATGTATTTTACATATAGCTGTAATATAAAGTATTTGTGATGATTACTACACAATATTAGTTTTATGAAAAAATATTAAATTTAGTAATATATTTTTATTTTTCATGAGATGTAGTTCAAAATTTAATGCTGTACAAAGGTCAAGGTCAACAATACATTATCCTTTTGATATCATAACATTTCATTTAGACTACTTAATTAAAATAAATTACTGGTGTACAATTGGTTGTGAAAAAAAACTGATTTATAATACAAAAATAAGCGGTACCAGAGTATACAGAAAGTTTGAAAAACTTGCCTGATTATTGATTTAGAAATTTGCTTTTCCAGTTCGAACTTATGAATGTACTTATTTATTTTAGATACTTTTATTTACTCTTTACAACTGGTAATTAACTGAGTCCCAAATTTTAAAATATTTCAACTCCAAGGGATCAAATGTAATCTATAATTTATTTGACCTTAGTATTTGAAAAATGTAAGAAAGTTCTTTGTGAACTATCACCATTCTATTATCACAATATAAGAGTTGAATAGTGTGCTGCAATACTTTAATTAATCACCATATGTATCAATATTTCATTTGAAAAAATATTGTTTGTTCATTAAATACCTTATTTATTTATTTGAAAAGTGTTTGTTAAATTAAATTGCAGTTAATAAATTAGTAATTAATACGTTATCACAACATAACATGCGGATAATCCATGTACAGGGATGCCTGATGAGACTGTATAGGTCAAATTCATGGTCACATCCCTTACTAAAAGGCTGTTCCCAAATTTTAAACTGTTTTATACGTAAATCCTAAAACTTCAAATTTAGTGTAATATATTAACTACTGATTTTCAACATAATATTGTGAGATTTAGCTGTCTTAAAATTTTGAAGATAAACATTGTATTGAAGAGGTGAAGGGACAAGGGAGTCGTTTTAAAAATTGGTAAAAAAATCATGTGTTTGGGCGACTTCTTATTGCCTATATCTACGTTTTTACGATTTTTAAAATTCTGCAAATGCATCAGAGTATTACATTCTTTAAATAGTACCGAAAGCAAAAATTGAATTTATTGAATTATGTTTTTTTTTCTATTACGGAAATGGAAGAGAATTTGGTTTTCATAATAGAAAAAAACAATACAATGTCATAAAGTTTGCTTGCTGTAGTATTTAAAAAGCGTAATTCTCTAAAGCACGACATTGTAGAATACCAAAATTATTAACGATAACTTAGATACAACCATAAGAAGTCACTTGAATGTATGATATTTCAAACAAGTCCTCTGTAAAGTCAAAATTAGATGTTTCTCTGAATCAACTGCACCAATAGATCTGACTGCAATATTTTTTCTCTTGTTCCAGCTGTATCATCCTGCGACGTGTGTGCTTCATGTTAGGCCTTTTATACCTGATGCGTTCCTTGACTATGTTTGTTACTGTACTTCCTGTTGCCTCGCATACTTATGAGTGTGCTCCTAAAGCAAATAGTTCTTCTGCTATTCTTATTATACAGCGAGTGATCAGACTTATGTCTGGTATGGGACTTTCAATCAATGGACATCATGTCTTTTGTGGCGATTATATTTATAGTGGTCATACGGTTGTGTTGGTTATGGCGTGTCTTGTCATACAAGAATGTAAGTAGATAGAGCTTTTGTTAAATTTAAATCATCTTTCTGATCGAGTAGTGAACATAACAGTATAAGTACATCCATTTGAAGAATTAGTGTATTTCAGAAATGGTTATAAATCTTAGCTCAAATGAATTACTGTAATTATCATTCTTATGAAAGACTGCTAAGTTGCATGAACAAGGAAATAATCTTTTATTGTGTTTCCTACCAACTGCTGGATATAAATTTTTCAATATACTGTAATTTCTAATTTAACTTTTATATGAAACTTGACATGGTTTAGATTTCTTTCTAAACATTGGTAATGGATTTTAAATACATGGGTGTTTTATCTAGTTAAAATTAAATTCAACGTGAAGTTAAAATTCTAAATTAAGAGTTCATCTCATACAGTGTATTAACATGGCATTAAAGTGATATCATTGGTATAATCATGTAATTTAATCTGAGATATAGTCAATTAGTCAAATTAACACTTTCAAATTGTATATATGAAAAAAAATGTTCCTGAATATTTAAAATGGATTCGAGAACTACTAAATGTCATGATTTGATAAGATAAAATTATGCCGAAATATTTAAAATTGTATTACTGTATTTCAGACTCATGGCGTCGATTGTTATTACTTCACTGGGCATGCTGGGTTGCTTGCATATCTGGAGTGGCCTTTCTTCTAGTTTCCCGAGGTCATTACACAGTGGATGTAATTATAGCTTATTATGTTACCACAAGGATCTTCTGGATATATCATACCTTAGCCACTAACACAGGACTTAAAGTAAGATATCAAAAAGAAATTACATATCATTGTAATATTGTATAAAACTCAAGGAGTTCAGAAGTTAATTGACCCTGTGAAGTAGACATCACTTGGTCGAATGTTACACAAATGGCGGATTTCGAGGGGTCACAAGTACAATAAAAAGTGAAAGTGTAATGGAATATAAAGTGTGGGGAAAAACTTAGTACAATAAACAGCAGGTTTTTATTACTTTTGGTTAACTAGCCAGTACCTTTGTGGGTTACTCACATGGAGAAATTTGCATCAAGAATGGGGTATAAAGTGTTGTATTCCGTATTGACTTTTAATCTCCTTGACATAGCCAAATGTTTCTTCAATGTCTTTTTTTATTTTTTTTTTCAACTAGTATAATTAGTTTTTGTATCTATATTTAATTTCTTTCCAACTAGACCTAGTATGAGTTTTTCTATGTTACTTAGTTTTTAAAATCTTGCTCTAACTAATATTGTAAGAGGTGGAAGAAAACTTCCTCATAAATGCAGTAAAGTAGGTACTGTATACAAGGTGGAGATTCAAGTACGAGTAGTAATATTTTTTCTCTTATATTTAAGGTATATCTTGTGAATGGCTGGGTTGATTTAAACCATTTTTTTCTGAATTATTAGTAATTTAATGTTGGGACAATAATATTTGCAATGTTTACTTGCCTAATTTTGTATTTATAAGCTTCCTTTTTGTACATTTGAAAATATTTATACTAACAAAAAAAACTGCAGATCTTTAATCTGATTTTTCTCTTTTTTTTTCAGGTTCGTTCTCAAAATAACTACTTGTGTCGTGTTTGGTGGTTCTATATATTTAAATATTTTGAAGGAAATGTAGGGGGGACTATTCCATTTCAATTGGAATGGCCTTTACCTTGGACATTTGCATTTTGGCCATCTCGTTGTCTTCCATGGGGATCTCTAAAGCCTCCTAACAGAAATAGCTAGTGACTGGCTTTAGAACAACTCTTCTTATACTTGTGCCTTTTTTTGGAGGGTGGGGTTCAAAAGTGGATCAATGTTGTTAATAAAAGATACTATTGTACACACCCCAAAGACTAAATCATTTCAAAATACCAACCACACCCAAACAAACATGCAAGGAGAAAAGAAAAAGGTTAAAAATAGAAGTTTCAAATAGTTTATTTTTACTTGGAGAGGTACATTATTAAAGTTAATATATGTACTTTATTTAAAGATTCTACACAGCCAAATATTTTACATGGGATATAATAATAAATTCTTTAGCATCTATTTCTGAGATGTATGGGGTAATGATAAAAACATTTGTGTCATTTTTATAAATCCCTGAACCATGTAAATATTCAAAATGGGTTTTAACCAGCTATCCTATGACATCATCCAAACACAAGCTGGCTTACTTTTCCCCATGATAAGTTTTAACTTAAAAACTATTTTTGTCAATTCATAAACACAAATATACACATATAAATGGAAAAACGATATTCACAAACAATAAAAAAGTTGGTGGCTGTGCAGTACCTTTGTAAATAGTAAATGTTAATATGTTTTCCCTACATGTGGACTAGCTCGAAGTATTAATTTTCATTTGGAGGGGGTGGTGGTGGTGCAACAAGTAGACTTGGTAACCCTGATTGTGCCAACATATTGAGATCCATATTGGAATTATGTCCTTGTGGTGGTGGTACACCCATGTAATGCTGTTGTTGTTGCCATTGCTGTTGCTGTTGATACATGTGATGTTGTTGATGGGGTGGGCGGTTTGGTGGGGGGACCTGGGGAAAGAAGATTAGTTCAGCATTGTAAATTTTTTTTGGAAGTTTCAACTGATTATTTTTCTTGCTTTTCTTATATGTATGAATCTTGACAGCAAAAAACTCCAGAGAAAGATATATTCACGAAATGATTTTATTGTTTAGAAGCTAGCGTATTTCCAAATCCTGCATGTTACTTCAGTCAAATATCAAAACAGTTGCAGTGTGGTTATTTACTTATTTTTTGTATAGTATTTTATAGCTGTTACAACCATTGTATTTTAAGACTTTTTTTATTGTGTTTCAAAATAACAGGCCTATCTTTAGAAGTAATTATCACATTAAAAAGTAGTGCTTTAATTGTAAAATCTCTAAAATGAGCAGTTTTGTTTTAAAGTGGATGTACATATTGAATCAATATTTATTTACAACAGCACTTTAAATATTATTTTGAATACAAGATTCCTCTTGTTTTATATTGGGAACACAAGTACATTTTTAGCTATGACACATACTACTTCAGTGCACAAAAATGTACTGTACTGTATTTTTTAAATCTTTGGAATCGCCAGAAAGAGATGACTTAACTACACGTAAATAAATTACTTTCATAAGTTTTCGGAGGGCAAGACTGTACAAGTACTGCAACTGTTTATTATTTGAAAAGATAAAAAAATCCAAAATTTCTGAAGTTGAAAAGAAATTGTGAATTTTCTCTCATTGCATCTGATACACTATTTAGTTTGAGGTGAATTATAAATAAAGAAACGAGGAAACAAACAGTACCCAAACCAATAAGTTTGTTTGTATTGTATCCCAACAAAACAAAATAGAATATTTCCAAAATCCCTTCCCGTACTATTTTCTTACCATTGGTGGTGGTGGTGGTTGTTGTTGTTGTTGCCATGGTGGTGGTGGTAATTGTGATGGTGGTGGTGGTTGCCAACATGATGTTGGTGATGAACTTCCAGGGGGTGGTGGTGGAGGGGGGCCTTGAATCATTGTACCTTGGATCAGAAGAAGATATTGTTATGGAACTGTTTTAGGTTGCTTCTTTTTATACATAAGAAACTTACGGTCTTCAAAATTGACAACTTATAATAAAGGTAATTTAAATGTGTCGAGACTTCCCATTTTTAATTTTTTTAATCCATCTAGAGCCTGATCAAGTTCAATAATAACAAACAAGTAAAATTAAACGCTGCAGCGTTATTAAAGATGTGACCATATAGACCAGCATTTTTATAAAAACATTAAAAATATATGAAACATAAAATTGACACTTATTTACAATCAGAATATAATTGTCTTTCGAATTAGTTCCCTACATGTGGACTAGCTCGAAATATTAATCTCTTTGTAACTTGTTTAATTTTTTATAAACTGACAAAAATTTTAAGTTTATAGATAGTGATTTGCACTGCAGTTTGAACTTAATTGGACATATACAAACAATAAACCTTTTGCAAGTTTCTTTTACGCTCAATGGACAGATCATTATTTTATTCATCTATTCAAAAATGTTTCCAGCAGCAAAAAAAACTCTTATAAATTACCTGGTGGTGGTGGTAGCGCAGGATAATTCCCACCACCTCCTCCTCCACCTTGATTCCATCCTCCTCCTCCCTGTCCACCCTGACCCTGACCACCTCCACCTCTATTTCCATTCCATGGTGGTGGTGGTTGAACAGGTTGAGACATGAGGGATGGTGGTTGATTCCTCTGAGGTGGTGGTGGTGCCATCAATGCTCTTGGTGGACCTTGGTGTTCAAATACATTACTACTAGCTCCACCTCCACGTCTGTTGTGGAAGCCACCTCTTCCACCTCCACCTTGTTGGTTTGGCATCATGTCGTCTTTTGGTGGTGGTGGACCCTCGCCAAGTTCAGCCATTAGGGACATGTACTGGAATAGGAGGAGAGGTGTTATGGTTGTGTGACAATTACCTAGGTGCCCACGTACTCTATCCTCAATATCATTAAATGTGAAAATTTTCAAATATTTCCATTATATAATATTTATTAGAGTAAATTCATTTCATTAATTTATTTGAATTTTTTTATGTAATATTGTATTGAATTACTCAGTGTTACAGACTGCTGAATAGCTAAACTATGAATACATCCAACTAAGATTTGTTGATTACAAATTGAGCACTTCTTAAAAAAACAATATAAGACATCGCAAAGTGGGGTTAAATGGCTACATTATATTAACCATAAAGAATATTGGAATTATGATTATAGGACATCCAATTTCTGCAAATAATATTTTCTGAAGGTCAGAAATACTGTGTCAAAATATTCTGAAGGTAATTAAATTTACTATTTACAGTAAAAACAATTTTCATTACCTTATTAAATTTTCTGTTACCTACAAAATCCTTAAGATATATGATACAATAAATAATGAACTAACATATAAGTATAAACATTAAATTTTATGATTTTATAATCATAACATAAAAGAAGAAACAAATAAAACTTAGCATTAAACTACATCCATGGATATTTAAAAGTAATGTTTATATACAGTGAACCCATGTTACAATGAACTCCCATACAACAAAATTTTATTTATATCGAAGGAATTCTAAATTCCTGCCAATTAATACCTTAATCTTATGGAATAAAATTCGTTTATTACGAACTCTCTTATAACGAAAATTCTGATATAAAAATTCTCTTATAACAAAAATTCGGATATAACAAACAAATTTATGATTCTTGCAAGAAATAAAGCTGGATACAATGAAATTTAAAACCTTTTTTGTCCAAAACAAAAAAACATTTGAGTCCAATGCTTTCCACAGAAAATGTTTGAGTTGAGTCATTCTACTCCCCACCCCCACTTTCTTATCTCTATCCCTCCCCATGGGTATGACAAGAGGCAATGAAAGGAATAATTGAAGTGCTACACTACATTTTAATTAATTACTTTATGAAGACCAGATATTGATGTTCTTTTGTAGTTTGTTATGATACTGTTTTGTAAACACACATAAAAATAACAGACCATAAAAAATATGTGAATAATTACATAATGGGAATTAAACCTTTACAAATCAATTAGCTAGACAAAGGGAACATTAATGTTTGTTATTTTATAGAGTAATAAATTAAAATAGATGCTTTCAAGGTCTATAGAAAAGAATGACAAGTTAAATAACAAATGATATCAAAGGAATTGTTGTGCTTTATAATGGGGTTTCACTGTGAGGTACTTACTTCTTCATCAATTCTAGATCTGTCAGGTCCCATAGCAGGTCCTCCAAGTCCTGGACGTTTCTGCCTACAATCTCTCGCAATATGACCTGCACCACCACAATTTGTACACAGAACATTGTTAGTCACATTTGGTTTATCTGGACACTGAAAACAAAACATATAATTATTATCAACTAATAGATGAAAAATACAGGTTATTTATAAACATTTATTCCATGAGATGACTGCTTCAATAGATTTGAAGGATAAAAATTTTGCTATTCCATTGAGATATAACAAGGATAAAGGTTAGTACTGTATCTGTCACTGAGTGCAGTCTGCTAAAGATATAGAATTTTATTTTAGAGTAGGAACTTATTTTCTCATTAGTGATCCTCAATTTTTATAATTTTACTTATTCATTAATACAATATAAACATTGTTTTCCTAACCTGCCAAGCTTTATGATTTCCTGCCCCACAATTTGAACATCTTGGTCCATCATTCTCTCTTAGTGTTCCATTTAATAAAGCTAATTCACGAAGCTGCATTTTCCTTAAATCATTCTGACCCTCTGGTACTTCAACACCTTGACGTATAATCTCATTTATCTGAAACAGAGGAATTGAATCTAGCTCTAACAAGATGAATATAAATACTCTAGAAGGTAACCAGCACCCTGATAAAATGTTACTTTATGTGCACTAATACAATCGTGTTAAAATTTTGTTTGCATAAAATTAATTTTTCTCATTCACAATCAGTGTACCTACAAGATGAGTTCTCACTTACAGTAATCAGTATACCTATATAAGATGTGTTGTTAATTTCAGTAATCAGTGTGAACCTATATAAGAGGTGTTGGTGCTATCAGTAATCAGTGTGTACCTATATAAGAGGTGTTGGTGCTTTCAGTATTCAGTGTACCTATAAGATGTGTGCTACTTGCAATTGCCACAACATTACAATTTAAGAAGGTTATTTGGTTTTTGTTTATTACAATTTAAAAGGTTAATATGTTAGCCTTTCTTATCTTGCCACTATTATATCTACAAATTGTTCTTACTATAAAAAAAACTTTTTTGTATATTGTCAACTTAGTTTTGAAGTCTGTGGCAATCACATGAAAGCTAAAACAAAAAAATAGAAGTGTATTAATGTAATTGTAATGAAACAGTTTAAACCCTAAATAGAATTAGTAGGCTAGTCTACCAGTATTTTAGTGCAGGTTATCACTAGTTAACTGTCCATCATACAAGCTGTTGTGCTTGATTCAAAGTCCCCTAAGTAGAACAAGTTCATGACAAATCAGCTTTGCCACTCTTCCATGAATTAAAGAAGGATAAAATAAACACCCCTTATCAAGCAGTTCAATAATTAACCAATATGAACAAACAAAACTTAAAAATAAAATCTCAATATCAGCATTCATTCAAGAAGCACAATCATGATCTTTCAAACAAAATATTTCTAGGTATTGTAAACTGAAAAAGAGTGGAAGAATGCAACAGAAAATCCCTTTCCAAATATTTGGAAAGAACATTCATAAAAAAAACTAATTATTGTCAACAGCGGATAATTGTGTATTAAACATAGGCTATTTATAGAAATTATTAGTCCCTAACTACAAAGGTGCAAATTAGACTAAGTGCAGTGTAATATTTTTTACTACTTGTTAACAGTGAAGTACAAGTTAGTGATTCTTCCTAAATTATAACTGTGTACTGCTAAGTTTTCTACATTTGTGATTTTATATCTTAGCCTACAGAATCTAGCTAAGATTTCTACATATAACTTCAGTTCAGAATTTTGAAAATCCCCTTTATTTAACTGTTTTAAAAAATCACAGTACCTAGACTATGCAAAAGTGTTGTAAGCTTAAGTAAAACTTATTATAGTTAGTTGCATAATATGCTCTGAAAAAGTTTCTCCGGCACTATTGCTATTATACAGTATGGTTCACCCTGTATTAATTTAAAACTTTCTTGTAAAGTATTGCTAATTGACCAAACAATATAGAATATTTATAACAGTGTGACATAACAAAATTATTTCCTTTTCTCATAAAGACACTAAAAGTAAAATTTGAAAATTCATCTTCTTTTAGAATTGCTTATAATGTCCTTATCCAATTATAGTTTAAATAAATAAATTAAAGAGAACCTCTATCACAGTCATTTCTACAACAAACAAATTCTTAAAATATTATATTCTAAAATGCTGTGGATTAAAATAATGGTATATATGGTGACAGCTGTATAACTCCAATACTGCTATAAAATTAGAGGTACTGTGAAATAATTCTGAAATTTAACAATATTCTATTACAAAATTTTCAAATCAATACCAATTTAAATTTGGCAGATTACATAATGTATTTCATATAGCCAAAAAATCATTCAAGAAACAATATTTGGTGAATGAAATAACATTTCCTTGAACCCATTCCAAAATAATAATAAATGAGAAGAAAGTGCAACCATAAACTCTGCCAAAAATTGCAAGCACCACTTGCATAAAGATACAAAGCGCAAGACAAACAAGCCAACATTATACAAAATGTTACCCTTTCAACAGCTTTTTTGACGGAATCTGGATTATTTGCTGTAACATAAGCATGTAATGGCTCATCTTCTCCAGGTAGAGGTTGACCATCTTTTCTACCAACTTTTCCTTCTTTCACTGAACCTTTTCCTCGAATTATAATCTTTGCTCCTGTATCTCGCTCCATTGCTGTTTAAATAAATACATCATTAACAAATATTCATCTTTGGCATTTGGAATTGTGTTTTACGAAAGTTAAAGTAAATTTTAATCTTACATTTCAAAGTATTTCCACGTGGTCCTATTAGAAGTCCAACAAAATTAATATCTGGATGGTCATCTTGAGGAATCATTACTTTATCACTTACTCTCACTATTGGAGGCCTGAAAGAAGAAAACATTTCAATGTTGTCATGAAAATAATAGTATTTCTTTCTTTCCTTGTTTTTACAGTGTATCATAAATTTAGTTGATAATAACTTAGTTAATGACTTTTTGTGTTCTATGAGTGTTGGGATTGTTAACATATAACATAATTTTTTTTAAATATTGCTTGATCTGTTGATAACACTGCTAAATAATTCATTTATAGGATTTCTATGTGCAAGAATGTACATGAAAGAAAAATTTAAAGAAAAAATGGTAAAAAAAAACAACTTGAAAGCATATTATCAAAGATGTTTGTTTCTCTCCTCATTCACACAGAGATTTATTTTAATCCTTCCTTAAGTAATTTTAAGTTTAATTTAAATATTGATTACCATAAAAGTAAGCATTAAAATTGATTCCCAGTATAAAGGGAAAAACCCAACCATTTAAATGTTATGAAAATAATGTTATTTCTTTTCAAGTATTGTCCATTTCACATGAATTATACTCCACTCATTCATCTTGGAAGACGTGCTACTTTGTTACTATTTTCTAAAAATTTCTCAAAATATAAAGTTAAATTTA
>JAQIWE010001899.1:0-14422 GCA_034698565.1 Campodea plusiochaeta
TTTTGTAGAGAAAAAAACTGTTACCTTTCCAAACCCCCTTTTTGTTTTCGACGATTGTAAAAATGACTTAGTCAGGGTTTGGAAAGGTAACAGTTTTTTTCTCGACAAAAATATTCTCTGTAATAGACAAATATCTTTCACGGTTGTAGCAGCCACACCGTTTAATTGAAAGCGACAGAACTATTACAGAAATGAAAGGGTACGTTTAGCATAAGCATTCCATTACGAGGTTGCTGAGAATGGTAATAGAAAAAGCTCATTTTCTATGCTGCACAATGTTCGAAGTCAGTATAACAACAAACACTGAAGTTTTTTGTACAAACTCCGAAGTTGGAAGTACAAAAACGGAAGTTTTTCACATAAATATGAAAAACAATTACTGTCTGCAGAAAAGGAAATTGATTTTAAGACCGAATGACAGTGGTTAATCGGTTAAAATACTGATTTATGCTAACAGGGAACTCACTTGACCAAATCGTAAATTCTTTACCTAATTGGTGATGAATTTTGGAAAGATTACATAATATTATTTTCTGCAGAAACAATTGAACCCAGTTTGAACGATAATTAGTGCAGATAAATATTTTCCGCGGTTGTTAGCAGCTGAACCACTGAACCATAATAGAGAAAACTTGCACTTCATGACGTTGATGGACTGGTATGAAGACTCTTTACCTAGTTTTATATTTAAAAAAATATTTCATTTCATAATATATTGTAAAAAAGTTATGAGTGATTGCAGCTAACTTAATGACTCTACCTCGTACAAATGAAGATATAATGGGCATTAATAATACCAATGAATGTGTGAACAAAAATATTAACGTAACTGTTTTGAAACTTACTCCTTTCAAGGAAAAATAAATCTCTACGCCTTTGTTGTTGTATATGGCATACATAAAACAAGACAAAAGATATGGTAATGTTGAGTTGCTGATTTAGGAAAGTGGATGCGTGTAAAAAATGGTTTGCATTTATTTATTGCGCTAGGTCAGGATCTCTTGACATAAGTAGAACAGTGGAGAGTCTTTGACCATTCATGGATATTTGAAGGAATTTTGTGTTATAAGAAATATTGTTCAAGTCCAGACTAATGATATATTTAATTTAAAGGAAATTTAGGAAAATTTTACAATATTAATTTAAATAATTATATTTTACACTGAATACTACAGAAGTATGGGATATAACAATGAGGAACTCTGGTATCCATATAACCCACAAACGAGAAACTGCCTTATTTACCGATATAGAAAGAATGTATAAGGTAAGGAAATACTGGAAGAGTGCATGACCGCGGTTTACACCCACAAATTCTCATCAGGTACACTAGGATAGTAAATATAGCTATAATAAGATACATTTCCTTTGAATTAAAATAATAGTAAATAGCTTCCCATACTTCAATATAAAGATTAAGAATTTGAATTATTACTAATATTCCGTAAAGCCGTAATGGAAATATATAATAAGCATTCTGATTCAATGATTTCATTTTCGTTCATAACTTCTGTTACCCAATTAAATTTTCACGCTCTGGAATCAGAATTGACTAACAACAAAATATGATCTTACTACAAAGTATATTATTCCCTATTTATAGAACATAGGATGATAGTCCCAGTGCTATCATATTTTCTGTATAAAACTGAATAAAAACATATTATACCTTTCCTACAATAAACCTTTCTACAGAAGCTCCCTTCATAATACATGGAGAAAAATACATTGTAATAATGGAAAAGTTATGTTCGTAAAAAGTAACAGACCGTAATAACTCCTTCGGCAGACAAAAATGACGAATATAGACTTTGGGAATTTAAAATAGTGGTTTTATATAGCTGTGAGATATTTTTTGTTATACAGTATATACAAACAGGATAGTGGGCTCATTAAAAGAGTTGTAATCTTGCAAATCCATGAAAGCTTTGAGGATAATAACAGTAATCCTATTACCTATTAACCCAATAATTCATTCAGAACAGTTCCTGTAGATAATCACAATTATCGTTTTGGATCTTTATATTCCCTGCATGGTAAATTTAGCAACCCTGGAAACTTTTCTTAATATTATATTAATCAATAATCTATTACATAATTTTTAAAACATGGTTTCGTAACCGGAGAACTGAAAATAATACGATAGGGCTAATTCATGTGTAAATTTATTTTCAGAGTTCATCTTCTCGATATCCACCAAAACAATCATGTTGCGAAGTTATTAATCACTTAACTTAATGTGTTAAGCTTTGTTATCATTGACGATCAGTTTATAAAAGCTCTATAAGAGTTTTTGTAATCCCATTGAAACTAGTACCAAAGTTCCCATCACACTTTTCCCAATTTACAATAAAATTAATATAACCCCAGGAACTTATTTTTCTTTCCTAATAACTGTAAAATATTAAGGGAATACAATGACCATTTCCACATACGTGTTAAACTTATTGTAAAATTATCATATAAAAAAAGGGAAATTAAAGATTAATATTTTTTAATAGTCAGGAAACTACTCGTATTTTTCACAAGATAAAGATAGCTTTGTTCCTTTCAAAATATCATTATTTATATATTTGCACTGTTATATAGAGGTATGCTTTTCACCATGATTTGGTGTTAAAAAAGTTGTCCATTTGAAACAAAATATTTGGGTATTGTACTGCTGTTATTATACTCGCATCCTTTAAAAAATAAAATCATGTATAATTACAGTTATAAAATTACTTGCGAAACTTAATTAAATATAAATAATTGGAAGGTTCACTTTATCATTGTTAGAAAAAAATTATCTGCGTGGGAGCTCGGCGTTACCAAATAACAGTTTTTCAAATGTCGACAAAATGGGAATAAAATATATTATTGATGAAATCGGTTTACAAATAAATGTAAACTTATTCGTTATTATTATTATTATTTTGATAAAATTTAAAAGTTAGACTTAAATATTAAATTCACTGTCAATATCTATAAAACTGACTTTCTCTTAATAGAAAATAATCGAATATTGAAATCCATGATTATTATTATGATATGGAATAATAAGAAAAATAATCTGAGAAATAAGTTCCTCAAAACATATAATTCCAAGTATCCATGATCACATGTATCTTACACAATCAGAAAAAAGTAGTATTAAAAAAATAGTATACTAAATAAACCATTTTTCTGTTACTGAATCTAGGAAGTTAGCAAATGTACTAGATTTGTGAAAAGTAATAGAGCCAAAACTACTATTCTTCTAAATCCAGCTTGTAGAAAAGATGTTAGATTTATGATGTGTATTTCTATAGTGTTTATCTCTTTGCAGTCCAAATGACACACTGGCTTAGAACTCCCTTTCTATTTCTGAGGTTCTTATATACTGTATTCGTTTCTTTTCTGAAACTTTCATAGACATCTAACGTATTCTTTTATTTTTATGAGAGAAAAACAGCTGGGGAAATATAGAAATATAGGAAATCTGTTTTATATTGGAAGAGAAAGATCAACCCATAATGCTGTGAGTTCGAAGGTTACTATAAGTAGTTGCCATTTTGCAGTGCGTTAAAATATTTTATAAAATAATTATTTTACTGTTATTTCTACCTATCATTCCAAAACATAGCAGATTTTTCGAAGACATAATCATCTTTGTGTCGAAGGATAATCAGAGAGAATGTATTAAGTAATTTAATACCTAATATGATACAGAAATTCTATACGTTTTTCTTATTTCGTTATTTGGTAAACCTCTTTCGTCACGCGAATTTTCATGTCACTATTTATTTATGCCATTTGAAGTAAAATTTTGCTGAAATCTCTTTCAGAAGAAAACCAACAACAGTGAAATGTGCTCTTAAATAATCTTGGCTTTATTATGACACATCAGAATAAAGAAAACAGATAGCTTTCGTTTTGCAAATTCGTGTCTACTGTGACTCGAACTTGCTTTGCCTTACACTTTTACAGAATGTGTATAAAAACAAGCAGATATGCATGACTAGAACGATCCTGAGATTTTATTTTAAAATAATAATAAACTTGTGATTAATTCAATAATTCGACCTGCAAACATTTAACGTTCAACAAATATGCGGATTACATTATATTCACAGGAACTTATTTCTAAAACAAGAAACAGAGACAGAAATTAAGTAATTTATATTCATCCAATCACAATCAGCCACTCTCTAATAATGAACACCTGTTGTACCTCAGCAACTCACAAACCTCATAATTAATTCATTTAATTAACAAAACACAACAACATTGTTCTTCAACATTATACTAAAGTACAACATTTTACTATCACTCTATAGACCTACCATTCTCGTAATAGAGACTAAAACAATAGAGAGAGATCTATTAGAGATCCATTAGTATAATTGTAGGATATGCTTAAGGAAGAAAAGAAAAGGCAACTCCCTACCACAAAAACTGATTACTTTTATCATTACGCACTTCTACAGTCAAAAGAGATTTCAAGAAAGTTAAAGGAGCACTGCAAGGAGACTGCTCTTTGAAACCATTATTGTCCAAATGCTCTTTTTGGTTATAATTCCAAACTTTAGAAGTATAAATCTCATTTCTTATTATTATACTAACCAATTAATGGTTTCAGATCAGTATATCAGTTATCAAATCAAATTGAGTATTTATATATAGTATAATACATGTAATATTATCTAACTTATAAAATATAATAAATTCTCCCGAAATCTCTAGTGTGAGTTAAAATCTACGTATTAAAAAAAGATGTATATAGTAATTTAACGAATGTGATCAAGTGAATACTGGTTGTATTTACACATCTTCAGCACAGAATCGTTTTACTTTCTCAGTCGAACTCAGAGTTGCTATACAAAATCATTTATCCTGGTTTCAAGAAAACGTCCAACTATGCAGATGAGATATCAATTATTTGTAATCATATAACCACAAACGCTTTCGGATCATTACAACCCATCTCCGGTGGATTTGAATAAAATAATAAAATAACACAATTTACAAATTTAGGAGTATTCGTCATATAATTCGTTCTATAAGTTTATATTATCCATTTCACTTAAGAAATTTTGTTTGTACTGTCTCTCATGTTGAATTCGAAGAAAACAGATAAATAAATTCCAATCTTAACCCCGTTAAAGACAACCTCATGCCTATAATTGCATGATCAATCACGTATACTGATTTGCATCAAAGTGAACAATTCAAGGAAATTGACCCAAAATCTGGACAGTGCTAATGTAGTGGAATGTTAATCTTACTTTGAAGACAGTTGTGAAGGAATTAACGTCATTGTATTCGTGATTGATTACGACTTTAGGCATAAAGAGAATAACATAGTTTGTTTCCGTTTCTACTACTTTTATACACCGCAAAGTGATTAACACGAGATAATGTCCATGGTGAAACAATATATCAACAGTTTTATGTAATTTTGGAAACAAATATCTCATTACAATATTTTACACCATTTTTAAATCTCGTTTTCAGGCATCATTAGCACTGTTAAATGATTCCAAATAGCTAATTATATTCCATGCCATTAAGTAATTGGAAGTACATTTTAGTAAGGCCACTGCTGATCAATTTATTATGGCTTGGGGGTTTACTAATGCACTTCACACTTTATTAGAACATCGTTTCATCAGGATGATAAGGGTAGAAAAAGCATTTGTTATTACTATAAGTCAACAAGGTATTATTTTGTAATCTATTTAATTAAATCTATTTTCAACTGACGTGAGTTTTTCTAGAATGTAGTAATAATAATATTGTTATATTATTATCAAGTAATTAGAGCATGAAAATAATATTAGTAAGAAAAATTTAAATATTTTTGTAGTTTCTTCCGACAAGAAAATTCCTGAATAAAAAGGGATTTAATATTTTGAATTTTTTTCTCTGAATTTTAATCGATATTGAGGTATAAAAACGAAAAATATAAAAATATGAGAGAAAATTACTGAACAGTGTGAAATTCAACGATAACGAGAAAGTTTTAAAAAAAGAAGTAAAAATATAAGTTGTAAGAGTAAATAATATTGTCTTGCAAATAATCCGAGGTGGAATTAACCTATTTATTTTGGTAAAAAAAAAGTAAATTTATTCTGTTTTGCCTGATCCCAATTTTTAAGAAAATTATATTTTTACCTGGAACTATATCTCCAAACCCAATAGTAGTCATTGTTATGAAACAAAAATAAAATCCTTCGAAGAAATTCCAGTCCTCCCATAACGTAAAGAGGGCACCACCTGCAGCAATGTAAAGTAATAGGAATAACACAGCCAGAAACACCAGTAGCCACTTTCCTGCAGTCTTCAGGTGTTGTTTCTCTTCAAGAGAACCTGGAATATACCACAAGAAATTGTTAATCAAGATTAAAGGAATTGTTCAGTCACGTGTTAAATGATAACAGGAATACTTATGTTAGATTTCATGTTTATGTATACAATAAAAATATTAATCCTGTACATGTATTTAGTTAATATTTTCATTTACAGTACGTAAGAATTAGAATTTACTATTGTAGTTATCATATGGAATATATTTATAATATTGTTGTATATTGAGCATCAGAGAAGAGTGGGAACAAATAATTAAGTCAACGTCTCCCTTCCCTTACTTTGAAATTCTATTTGCTTTTCAATCTTTCCTCAGAAGGTATATTTTTTACTAACTCAAACTTCGAAAGATTCATATCATGCAACATAATTATGATGTACAGTAAGGTTGCGACACCTGCGTAAAATTATAGAATGTGGATAATAAAATTTTTGTTAAGTTATTAACTCTGTTTTATATTAACATATCTTACTCGAAGTTTTTTAATATCATCGTTTAATTTATAGATGGAAACTTCTATTTATAGATTTATAGAAGGAAACATTTTTGTAAATCTATTTGCCTGATGACGATACCACGTAGGTACTGAAATTTATTGCATTTTTGGAAGAAAAGTGTTTGGTTTCAAAGCCCCTTTATTACAACTACATCATCGTTTGATTGTTCGTAAACAGTATAAAAAGTCACTTTACTTTTTTAATTTATCAAAATTAATAAGCATATTGCGATGTTCAGAAATGTGGACTTATGACTTTCATACAAATATTACAATAGTGTATGATATTCATTCACAATTTCGCACATGCAGTGTTATTTATTAATCGAATCTGCTTGTAATAAACCACTGTGCCTTGCTGCACTTCATCAGCAGAAAGTGCAATGAAAAACGTGTTTCATAACAGATATCTCGTAACAGTGTGTAAAAAATCAATAATACTTACTTCTGTTCTGAATATTACATGCATTAAAAACTTTTTATATAGCTGTAAATTTAACCAATGATGGGGAGACACTATTGAGAAGACTCTATATTGCCATACGTTTTTCAGAGATTCACAAGCAAATTCGTTTTGAAGATATTATCCCGTTAGATTTAAATTAAAAGCACCATCACGTTTACAAAAGGAAATCGTCATAAATACTATAGTATCAAATCAAGCAGTTTGAACAATGAAGAGAAGTTCTACAGCGGGTTTCGTCAACCTTGTCATCTACGTTTTATAAACTTGTGAAAATTGGTAAACCCAATTTAAACCGGTTCACTTTCTTTGTTCTCTATTGTACTCGATTCTCAAGGGACCTTTAATCTGTGTTGGAAATCGGGACTTCCCGCTGTAAAATAATAGGTCGCCTTTAACTTCATTGAAGTTAAAACATCAGTTCCTTATATTCAGAAGGATATCTTAGACGTTCGAAAGTTTCACCGCACCTTTGGTATTTCACTTAGAAATTACAGTGTCATTTTCAATGAAACAACATTTTAGAAAAATTATAGATTTCTCATTAGTTCTTCGTGTTATTGGATGAAAATATAATTTCAAAATACTGAAAATTGATTACTGTCCACCTTTCATAGTTTCTGCTGAAATCCAAATATGTCATAATTACGACATAGTAAAGACTATTTATTTGCAATGATGATAAAAATAAATATTCTGACTCAAAACAGTTTTGTGAATGATATGAAGTACTCAATGAAAACCATTCGCATTTTTTTCATTCACTCATTGATAATCTGTAGCCCATCTCATCGGAATTTGGAATGTGATGAAATCCTCTCAAATGTTTAAGACGTCTGAGAGAAAAGTCTTACTTGGCTCACTTCCAATGTTTTTGTTTGATTAAAAACACGCGAGTTAGTCTTTACTCATTCTTCTACACTCGAAGAATAACAAAGTAATAAGTACTCCCCTGCCACCCCCTGAAGGGAATAAGAAACAAACTGAATTCAAGAAATAAAGAGAGAATTAACAGAAAAAAGAACATTTATTGTTTGATTAAGTCATTTGTGGAAGAAGAGTATTTATACAATGATTTTATATTAGTATGGGGTAGAAATGATTGTTTTTCTGATTACTTCTAATGTGATAAAGTTCCAGAGATTATTTGATGAAAAATTTATTGTTCTAAAAAATTTATAAACCTATTTTTATGTATAAATTCTTTAACTTCTCAGTGTTTTATAGATAAACAGAATTATATATAATATTTATTATGAAGTACATTAATAAACATATTAAGAAATGTTAACATTAGGGAGATCGGTCGAAATAACTTTGCAAAAAGAAGTGTCGGTGGAAGATAATATTTCAACTACCGAGCTACAATGTTTTTGTTCACATCCCCTTCAAAGACAGTAGGGAAATAATAACGCCTTTGTCAGTTTCCCGTGATCCTATTTTCTCTGTGATCACCCATGTAGAAGTACCCCAATCGGTCTCTTATATCTTGAAACTCGAAACGAACACATTATTTGGACATTTCAATATAATAATGCAATTTGAATAGTTGGTTTTCTGTATTTTGCAAACCACGGAAAGAACTTCATTGGAAAATATTACCTTGCGAAATGAACGGAAAATAAAACTAATTGACTGAAATGAAAATTTATGGAATGAAATATTCCACAATTTACAAATATTCGTATCTGAATATTGAGATATGAAATATACAGTGTAGTCAGTGAAACTCATTTAGATACAATGAGTGTATTGAATATGATAATTAAGTGTTTAATACATTCTATAATTATAATGAATGTTGAATTATTTGTTGATATACCTGAAAGCAAGAATTGTTTAACAGGCTACAATGAAAATTCATTTGATGTGAAGATCTGAAAACAGAAGTGCATGTAATAATAGAATTAAAATCGCATTTCATGTGAAGTAAAATAAAACATGCTTGTGCTTATTATACGATTTTAATGTCACCTGGTGGTTTCCTGGTTTGACCTTCAACTAATCCTTCTGGGTGAATAATACCCATACCAGCAATACCAGCTTCTATGTAAACAGCTGTGGAGGAAAGCACACTAACTAGTAAGCTACGAGTGTTTTGTTATATACCCTATACAAAATCTTATGGACCTATTTCACTTTAAAAAATTGACGATTTTGACAGGAGGAAGTTTTGTTTACAAACCACCCCTTTGTTAGGGTGCTTAAACTGTCAAACTGTGCTAACGAGAATAGGTATTTATGATTTTGTATAGGTATATTATCATAATGTCAGTGCCTTTATAGTTTTGAACTTCTTGAAAATGCGATATGTGATTGTTATAAAAAAAACTTAGCACAATTTTAATTTTGTTTTTCTTATTTTTCCTATATGATGATATCAACATGGTATGATTGTTCCAGCTGGTCAGAAATTATAAAAGATGTATAAATGTTACTTTGCTTTTGGAGACTTTGGCAAATGAACTGTTCTAAGCCTTTTTTTTTTCGTTTTTTCAGACTAGAAAGTATCGTTAAAAAGCTGAGCACGTACAGATTTTACTTTCATGATTGTAATACCTCTTTCTGCTCCTAAATTAAACTCCATCAGATTTCGAGACACAAATTCAAAATATTCAACATGGTACATGTACATGCAATAGATTCTATGTTGTGCCAATATTTGAATTCCAATTAAAATAATTAACAACATAAAATGTTTAGTTTACTGTAATTCCATCTGTAATGGTCTATATCTCTATATCACAGCAGTTTAAACTTTACTACATTATAAAAAACAAAATTTATATGATAATTATTTACTATGTTACGTATTCACTATTTATAACAGGAAGAAACTCAAGAAATCCTTCAAGAAAAATGTAAATACATCCTGTAATTACTTGAAAAATTGTACATTTTACGACACGGTGAAAAATTATAATCCAACATTTTATCTTTAACTATATGAAAATATTCGTGTTCAAAACTATTAGCGATTTTGTCGCATTACTGCAATGCCTGGAGGCTCAAAACTTCTGCAAAACTATTAATCATACATACAATCTGTTATCGTATGAAAAATTTCGTACAGAACCTTTTTTCCTCTTCGCGATTTAAAACACACTTAATTTGTCAAATGCCAGAAAGCAACAAAACACTTTAATTATCAAAGTCTACCCAAACTCAAACAGTACTTAATCAACATCATGACTTATAGTAATCCACACGCGTCAACGTCATTAAATAGAACATAATCTAAACGCTTGCTGCCTTAAATCAAGTCGTAAATAAACCTAATCTTTTTTTTTTTTTTTTTGCGTGTATGCAATTGTTTTCTTCACATTCAAGGCGAAACATGGCATTCGTACATTATCAGTGTCACATTTCCTTTGCACTTCTACTCTATCTCAAGAAACTTTTTATGGCGCACTTTTCTTTTCTTCTTTTTTTCGTTTTTAAGAGAACAGAAAAACGCAAAGTCGTAATCAAGGAAATACTTAGAGGTGAAATAGCAGTTATAGTCAGAATTGTAATTATAGTTATTCATTAGTGTTTGATTTGTTAATTACAGAGTGGTGAAAATTACGAGGTTTTAAATGTTGGTTTTAATGATATCATTAAGGTCGTGAAATGTGACACGGATAATATATCACTGTTTTATAAATGGTACATAAACTTCAGTGGAAATAAAGAGAAATGAAGTGAACGCTATAGACACTATAATTTAGAGGAATAGCCAGAGTGGCATTAAATGAACTCGAAACATAGAATGTACACTTCTACAGTTCTGCATATTTCTCCCCTAATTTAACTAATTTGATTTATTTTTAAATTTGCAACAAAGTTACAAAATCTACAAAATAAATTATAATAATTATTCTTACATATAAAAAGTCCAAAATTTAATATAATATTGTTTCGCATATTATTCGCAGCGTCATGAAATAATTAAGATTAGTGCATCAAAACCTATTTTTACATGATGCGAACACCTAAAACTGAAAGAACAGTATTAAAAATACGTGCGCTCCAGAGTACATTACAGTTTATTTCTTTAGGAAACCACTGAATAATCTGAATGAACCAAAGATATCCAATAATTCACTTGTATGGCGTGTATAGCACTTAAAATTTAAGAATATACAGTAAACGTGTAAAGCAAATAAACATTTCTACACATCTAACTACAGTATACTATTGCTAAGTAAAATAACATCTAACACTCAGTCTGACACATATAATAGAAATTATTAATTTAAAAACTCGTGATTTTTCTGCTCACCTGTAACATGTGGCATTTTGAGCTTGATTTTCGACCATACTCCTGAGACGACTGTAGCGAATAGTCTACCCAAATCAGCTATAACTGTCAACGTAAAGGGAATTCCTACCAGTGCAAATACCATACAAAACACACGACCACCAGTTGTTTGAGGAGCTATGTTTCCGTAGCCTGAAAACAGATAATAAAAATAACTTGAGCTAAGTTTTGGATTAGAACTTTCATTGTTACATTGACATAGAAGTATATTTCTCTATTCTCCAACATAACAGAAATTCTTCAGATTTAAAATAGGACTGAGCTGTCAGTATTCGTATAAGTGCCATCATTTTTCGGTATGATAAATTTATTATGTGACCTTTATTATTTTATTCTCTAAAAATATTTATACGTACATCAATGCTATAGGCAGACGTCGGTCTCTTTACATCCATGTGGGTGCAGGCAACATCAAGTAAAAAGTTTTTTTTTATCTCAGTTATTCCTTTATAACACCTTCGAAATGTCGATAGAGAAGGCAAAGAGGGAAATATTTAGATGGTTTAACCCTAGCGGTTGATAGAATAAATAAAAATTTGGTCAGATGTGTGGAAAAAATTCTTTGTATTTAATTTGTTATATCAACTGCTAGAGGCAAAACCATCTAAATATTAACATTGTATATATTGTCCCCCTTTGTCTTCTCTATAAATATTAAATTAAATTGATGGGTTATTTGCACTTGTTTATAGCAAATACAGTCCTTCCTTT
This sequence comes from Campodea plusiochaeta, assembly GCA_034698565.1. Classification (NCBI taxonomy): domain Eukaryota; kingdom Metazoa; phylum Arthropoda; class Diplura; order Rhabdura; family Campodeidae; genus Campodea; species Campodea plusiochaeta. The sequence continues at coordinate 12,302 of JAQIWE010001899.1, forward strand.
TAGCTTCGTAATACACATAGTTATTATACTATTGGGCTAGTGGCTTAAATACAACTTTAAAATAAGAAGATTAATGGTGTGGTAGGTTGGTCAAGTGTCTAAGGCTCTTGCCCGGTAAGCGAAAGGCTCTGGGTTCTTTGTATGTTATCATTTATTATATCAAGGTAAAACCATCTAAATATTAACATTATAACTTCACAATGCCTTAATATTATTTTACTATCAAGAATTCAGTTTGTATTTCGAAATACTGACCGATTCTAAATTAATTTAATATGATGCAAACTTATTTGCAATTTAACAAAACAAAAGCTTCTTAAATTGTCATTACGGTTTTCTTTGGACAATAAGGTAATTTTTGTTCTTTTAATCAGACAGTATGACAATGATTTGTTTCTTTAAAAAGATATTAATGATCTGTATCTGTTTTATGGTCACGTACCTAATACCTTAAAAACATTTCCATTCATCTAACGACATTTAAATCCCTTTCCCCCGTTTCGAGCAGCAGGTATATAAGACGTAAAACTACCACATTTTCCCCTTCCTCTTGTGACATCGTACCTCTAAGAGAGCAAACAACTATTCAAATAAGATTTTATGAATCCATTTTCTGAGAAGTACTAACGTAGAATGTTCCCATTTGCCTAACCTGATAAGGTAACCTATTCATATTTACCTAACGACAAACTCTTAGAGATCGAATGTTCCATTTCTATACTAATCACAAAACAATCTCCCTTCCCCTCTCAATTTATTTTATTTCATTCTCAGAAGGAAAATCACAGTTCTTTCATTTTGCATTAGTTCAGGGATGCCAGAGTGCTATCGGTAGCAGACAGTTTAAAAAAAAAGTAAGTTCTGTCATCTGCTTTAAATTCATATATTCGTAAGTATAACATATAAAGTAGTCCCGAAAGTAGCAGAACCATTTACACCGTTGTTATATTAAATCAGTAATAAACAGAAAAATGTTCTGTTTTCCTGCTTTACTGTATATGGAGTAGAAGTTGGACTATAAAAAGAAATATCGTAGAAAATGTTGAAGGAAGCATTTGAAATGTGGGTTTACAGACGTCTTTTAAGAATATGATCATGTTACCAATGCTGAGTGTTAAGTATATTAGGAAAAGAATTTAAAGTGATTAACACCATAAAAAGATAAGAAAACTGAAATACTTTTGTCACAGAATGAGAATCAAGTACCGATATAGAATACTACAATTAGTTATCCGATAGAAAACTCTGAGCAAGATGGGTAGAGGTATAAAGAGAGTCGTGTATGAAAGATTCTACAACTATCATCAGAGAAATCTTTTAAGAAAGCTGTAAATAGGGAACAAGCAGCCTACCAGCCTTGATGTTTCTCAACGTCAGGAATGGATAAGGCTGAAGATGTTGTTAAACTAATTATTAAATTATCTGACCATAAAATGATCATCTGGCCATCAGGAGCCCGATCCGGGATTTTCTTGACTTTACTTCTACCACGAACGTTCCAGAAAACAACATTAAATGGACGCCAAGGATTCAATTTTAAAACTCTTGGAGAAGCAATGTCGACTGTCTAAGAAAGTTCCGATTCACACCAACTCCTTGAAGTGCCTGACTTTATGAGTCAGGGACAAGAGATCGTAATGACTTCTATCTTTATTGTATCATTCATTATTATTCGACTATGGTTAAAAATCATTGTTTACTTAAATCGTGTAATCTTTCAATTAGAAATTTTCTCGACAGTGCTCATGATTCAAGCACTGCAGGCTGTGATGTATGTAGAGAAAACAGTTTTTTTAAGTATGCACCAATGGAACAAAATTAGTGAACCAAAAGTGGAAAACTATATTAGTATTTTCAAAAGCACATGAAGAATTTAGAAACTCAATTCCTGTATCTAGATTCTACAGTCTCTTTTTATACAACTATAATAAAGGAAAGCCTTGTATCAAATGCCGTATAGCTTTATAAGGAACGTGTGTGAAGTTGGCTCGCCAATGTTGGAATTTGGAGCCGCCATCAATGGACCTTGTAGTACTCTCAATGGACCCTAATGGACCCTTTTTATTTTTCAATGGACCCCTCAGGGAAGCCGATAAATGAAGGATAACCGTTTTTATGAAG
>JAQIWE010001900.1:0-14421 GCA_034698565.1 Campodea plusiochaeta
GATGGCAAACGTGGAAAAATCGGAAATCTGGCTTTTTGTAAAATAGTAAAATAAGAAACACAAAGTATATTTTTTATTAATAATTCTACCTTTTGGCCACTGATAGCTTAAAATCTTAACCATAATTTCATTATTGCCTTTAGAATCCATTCTACCAGATGATACTGTTCTTGGGGAGTTGAGTTAGCTTATTCAGCATATATTAGCTGTGAACATGTTTGTTATAATTATGAAATGGATAACTCAAGTAACTGCTGTCATCATCAAAAATGAAAGTCAAATAGATTCTCTGATCAAAAAATAATAATTTTCTTTTGCTATTTTATTAGTGTTTTACAAAAAAAAGGTAGACTTCCTATTTTTCTACTTTTGACAGCTTCTATTTTGGGTAGATTTTTTTACAGATGACCGTAACGGCCGTAATCGGGCACGTATCACCATAAACTGTATATCAATGGAAAGATAATTGCATGAACTTTCATCTGGTTTTTGTTGTAATTAAATACCTCCTTTACTTTTCGAGAAATTCCATTTTCAATGTTGGTGACATTTTTTGGGCCACCCTGTACATTTATGATTTGGGTAATATAAGGATGGATTTGATCGGGTATTGAAGTAAGGTATCTGCAAGTGTACTTAGTTTAGATGTCCAAACGAATATATTTTTTTTATTAATTACGAATCTCAAACTATTTTACTGAATTGATCATGGCAAACCGAAGATATCTATAATACTACGTAAAGTAGTAATACCATATTAAATGCGCGGGAATATAAAATACCTTGATGTGACTTTCAGTGTTGATATTAATATAAATGTAATAATGCAATCTTACAAAAATTGAGAGTGGTTATAGATAAGTTGGTTAACACATTAACAGTCCTGTATTAAAACCTAAGCAGAAAGTTAATGTAGTAAATCAATCTATTCTTGGCTGGCTTTCTTTTAAATTTACACACTCCCCGTGTTGCAACTCTTTACGTTTTTCAAGAAAAACATAAATAAGTTAATTGGAATGTATATATACAGTAAGGTAAACCTTAAATATTTCATGAGATCCACCTTTCCTTTGTTTATCCTCGTAAACGGTTTAAAGGTGTCATCAGTAATATATAATCGATCACAGTGAATGTCGTTTTTATACACTGTATGACATTCACTACTAATTTGTAAGAGTTGATGATCCTACTCCTTTCATTTTAGATATTAATGCAGACATAAATTCTATTTGATGTAACTTGGTGTAACTGTCGCTACTTAAAATTTTGATGTGAATGAAAAAAGAACACGGAGTGTTGCTTACTGAAAAAAGGAATCAGAAAACTTTATGACAGCCCTCAATAAATCGATAACGCCCGTACTCGCAAGTCAAAATATTCACTTGCGAACATTTTCAGATTTTCAGTCCAAATTTTTCTATGGATTATTATGTAGTAAAAATTTATAGTGTATTGCAATGGAGTACGAACTCATTTTTTTTCGCATTATTTCTTATAAAGAGAATAAGCCAAATGCACAAGGAAAGTCGAAGACCGTACGTGAAGCGCCTACATGATTGAAGCGACTGAAGGAAATTTTGAAAAATTACAACTAAACAACCATTTTAAGTCGTTTTCACTGTTATTATAATTATAATGATGTTAAATATTTTTTTTCAACTGAATGTTTTATTTTTTCGTTTCTCGGTACTATATAGGGTAAAAAATATTACTCGCAACCTTACGAAATCCACTCGCAACTTGAGTTTTTTTTTTCGAAGGGTGCTTTATAGTATATAAAATAATTTGAAGCTTGACGAAACGTCACAAAGAGTTCCTGGATTAAAAAACGGATCATTGGATATATATGAAAAATTCGAATTGTGAACATCCCAGTGGAGTCAAGTAATATAAATGACCACTATAATGTGACTTCAGTATAAGACTATAACAGCTACTCCATACCACTGCCTGTATAGGTGGATGCAGCAGCTGTGAACATTGCAATGAGACTGAAACTCTTACACAGTAATTCCTAGGCAATTGTCCCAGTTATAGTCTTTTACAAAACTCGTGCGATCAGAATTTCGTCCATGATTGTTACAACTTAGTGCTTTAAAAAGTATTGATTATGAAGTCTTATATATGAGGAAGTATTATATCTATATAAAAGGTGATTCCAACGGACGTATATTTCAAAAAGGCGTTTTTATGTTATCTCCTACCTGCATCAGATTTGAATGCGATCTCGAGGACAGTAAGTTAAAGGGACTAGACTGTCAATTTTCTACTTTTTGAGTTCTGATAATAGTATTTGTCATTGAATTTTTTGATGATTTTTGAAAAAAGAATGAACAAAATCGGTCTAGCCATTTTGGAGATACACCAACCTGAAGTTCACAGATAACTCACAAGTTACATATACCTATCTCGTGAGGTTATCGGATTTATCGACTCGATATTTAACTCTAGCCTGTTTCTATAATCTTATACGTGGATGTACGTTACCAGCAGCTATCACCACTGAGGCGCTGAATATGTGATATTGTAATAAAAAAACATAATTTTAGAGAGCTTTATCATGACTGAATAAAAATTTAAATAGAATTTTACAGAGTGACCCAAAAATTTCACTAACTTTGAAAAGGAATTTCTCTGGAGCTATCAGATATATAATTCAGTTCAATGTTTATTTCTTAAATTTATGGATAAAGTACAAGAAATTTTTGGAAATAGAATAATACATATAATACAAAACAAAATATTAAAGTAACAGGCTATAGAGATTGTGACTGTAGAACTTTCTATATCAAAACATTGAAATTTTGGTACTGGATGTCAAGATTTATACTTTCAGGATTGGTTTGTTTATAATAATGTCGCAATTCTTTGTGCATATCATCTTTAAGATAAATTTTATAAAATATATTTTGTCAGATCAATTTTGTTATTAATTAAGTTCTATAAAATGTTCAATATAAAGCTGTTTGATGTTCAATAGAATTATGAAAGGGTCACAAGAGATACTCACTTCATGTAACCTTATTTGCAAACCATTAAACACAAGAAGTAAGAGAAAACCTGCCCACTGTCACGAATTTTTCACTGGTAGAATAATTTTATTCTGTAATGAAATGAATCTAAATGAAAACTTTAACATTTTTCACACCAACTTGGAACATAACTATTTCATTCTTTTAACCGTATTTATACACCATGGAGTATTGTGTCACCAAGACTGTGTTCTTTTATCTGTTGTGAAATAAATAAATAAAGAAATGAAATTGGCTGATTGTTGGTAAATTCAAGCATTTCTTCACTAATTCGTGTGGTAATTATCTCTGCGATAATCAACTTGCCATTTATAGCAATGGTATTTGACAAATTTTTGTTTTAATTTTCCAAGCTTCTTGTTGTAGTTGCATTGATTGTACGGTAAGGTTTGCACACAATGACTTATGTTCTTGCTGCTCATTTATGTCTCAAACTCTATTTTAAAGCACATATTTTATTTTGATCAATAACTACGTACAGAAGTTATTCGTAATATTGAATTGTAAAATAATAATAAATATCTCAAATGAAGATTAATATCGCAAAGCGATGTGAGCAACTGAATCATTTTTCTTGTCGTAGTACGATTATTTTTGGCACATTTTGGCTCTATTAATATTGGTTATCTATCATATATTCGCAATGACAGCGTCTCGGTATCCATTGGATGATTGGAAACTGTGCTGTTGAGCCTTATTAAAAATTCTGAGCATACGTCGAGACATGTAAACAATGTCCTGCAGAATGCAATGTTGCCACATACCGTTTGCCATAGCACATTTAGATTTGGTGCATTTGAGTTAAGGCTTTACGTATTTTGTTTCTCGGGCTATAAAAGGTAACAAGTTATATATTCTCATTAGTCATAAACTAGGTGAAAGTGTTAATCCTATTTTGTTTAGTATGTAAATGACTGATGTTGTTAATATAATTAATGCGTATGAAGGTGTTGGGGTCTAAAGCAATTCTGATAGAATTCTGAAGTTCAAATATTTATTTACGCTGATGACATTTGTATTATTTTTTTTAAACTAGTTATAAATATGAAAGAGAATCTGCAAATTGTCATTGATTTTTGTAGTGAAAGAAGTTTACAACTAAATACTATAGTAAATCAAAAGTTGTTATGTACGGACAGCGAAAATCCGCTAATAAAAGTTTAAAATTAATATGGGTAGGAGAAAACGAGTGTAAGTGTGTACTTGAGCATAAATATTTAGGCTGCATATTTCATTATTTAAAAAATTTAAGTGTGGATTTTGTGAACAGAAAAAAAGGAAGTTAAGATATTAATTTTATTAAACATAATTGAACTGGGCGAATCTAGGTGGCCAGAAATGTCTTAGAATCACTGGGTTAAAACTCAAGAACGAAGTAATTCTGGTCATTATTGGATAAACGATTTTAAAACATTTTGTGAAGTAAATGATCTTGCGGAACATTTCGAAAGTGTTGTGTTACCGATGGAGAAATAAGGAGAATTAATTACGTATCTGATATATCTATACAGAATGACAGAAATGACATTATAATACATAATGGTTCGCAGATAGAGCAATTTTATGGGAATCTTTTTTGAAAAATTCACATCCGATATGTACTTTCTTAAAAAGTTGTGTATTCAGCTAAGGTGTCAGCCATTTGGTCCCTGGTATATTGGTAAAGGCAAAAGTTTCGAAAGACAAAAGTTGATAAACAAAATTACTGCAATAGATGTAATCTAGTAGAACATGATTCACCGAACTTTATGTTATATAATTGTTTAATTTATAATTCACCAAGGGGCCTATGTTTAAAGAAATATTTAGTGAACATTCTTTATGACTATAGGGGTCGAAAAATCATATATAAAATATTTTAATGGCTCTAGGCATGCCACTGTAAATTTGTATTTTCTCATTTTCTGATACAAACAATCAAATCTGAAAGTTTTATTGCACATAATTATGAATGCATATTTAGGAGTTAAAACATATAAATAGGCCTTCATATTTTCGAGTTTATAAACATATCTCACATATTTTTGCCCCTTTATGTCAATTTTCTCCTAAAATAGGCCAAAATCCTTGAAATTATAAAAATTTCAGTAAAGATTCCTGTATACCTGTAAAAATCCCTTGTTATGTTATTTATTTTTTCAAATTCTTCTTCTTTTACTGACGCTACAACCTCGGGTTGGTTTTGACCTCTTCACTAATTTGAAACAAGACAAATAAAAAGACAAAATTTACGTTCGAACTTCGTCCTCCCACGCCCACCATTCCCAACACAAAACCGTATGTTTCCTTAGAAAATATAACCTAGCGATATTATGCAATTTCTTTTGCATTTGTTTATAATCCTATATTCTACGAAAATTTTGATCAAAGTGCATCACATATAAATAAATAAATATTTTAAGAATTAAAAAAAAAAAAAAAATATTTGTTCGACCTCTACTTATAACCATTTTCATTTGTTACTATGACTTTTAAAACAAATTTTCTTTTTGATAAGCCTATTTATAACTTTTTCACTCATGTTTATAAAATCAGAGTTACGACAAATTTTTTCACCTTCAATTTAATTCAATATCTGGAGAGAAAAAATCCTTACTTTTGTTTGTTAATGGCATTTTATTGTATCTCATTTATTTTATATTTTCTCATATTTCATATTCTCATATTTGCATTTTTTTTTTTTTTTGTAATGCGGCACTCTGCTTTATGAGTATTATAGGTTTGAAATATTATGTCTTTATGTGCATCGTACCACGGGCAAGCAGCCCATTTACGAGAAATAAATATTATTCTTATTATTATCATAAACTACTAAAAACTCACTCATAAATCTTATGTAATATTCTCAAATGTTTTATATTTATTTTTAAAATAATTCAAACATAATTATAGTCTATCGTGTAAATATCTGAAATCCTATAAGGTATAAGCGTATACTTAATAACGTGTATAGAAATAATACTATACAGAATGTTATTCTGTAGAATATTATTCAGTCATTTCTAATCAAATTAAGAACAAAACATGAAATATTTATTAAAATGCGACTTCATTCAAATGTTACATGGATGTCTACCTATACAAATATAGTATTATATTTTGTTATATTGACAGGAATTTTTCCTACCACTTATCATAAATTTTGAAGAAATATCCCAGCACCAAAAATACAAATTTGAAAATGTGAAGTGACATAAAAATTGGTATGAAAGGTGAGCAATACTTTGTTTTGGTGCAATAATATTACATCTACATTATCTTCAATCTGACACGTTTCTTTCCTACTTCTTTCATATACTGTCAACAAACATTTCATAATAACAAAACTTTGGTTTGGATGAATGGAAAACATTTTCATCAAAAAGAAAGAAAATATGAAAGAAAAGTTAGCATTTTAAACACAAAAACACTCTATACAATTGCTGGGATGATGGGAAAGCGAGAAAAGTCCTCTTAAAATGGGCGCATATTTCACAGTTACACTATTCGATAATTTGAATTGGCAGAATTCTACAATGAAGAAAATTGGAGATAATTGCTATAAGGTATTTTACTTCAATAATTTAAATATTTAATCATTTCGTCGAAGACGCTGTGAGAGTATATTGTAATTCATAAAAATCACGCGGCATTTAAAACTTTTAATAGAATGCTTCTATATAACTTTTCAGAGATTTTGTAGCTTAGCTTGTAATTATCTTGAAATATCACCTTAAAATACGAGGGTGGTTTTGAAAGTAATTGAAATGAGGTTGTATTTTAAGAAATTTACAAAAGTATAATATCAATTGTTGTTATTATTGAGTGTGAATTTATTCATCTGGGTACTGTATTCCGAGAAAATGCGACTAAACGAATGATACTGAAATTATCTTGCATCAACGGTTAATTTATTTTATATCATCTTATGAGATGTTCCCTGATGCGTGGAAATTTACACTTTAAGTTAGTCAAATATTAGGGGATGATAATGTTCTAATTGTACTGCCGATTTTTAGGTTCCATTATTTCAGTCGGGGTTAAAAGCTTGTGCAATGAACTGACATCAGGGCGACCAAAACAGCAACTAGAAACTTAGGAACCCCAGAACAGAAGGAGCGACCGCTTCCCCTGTCAATCACTCAAGTTTTGGTTTAGCATTATTGAACTATGTCTTCAAATATGTAAGAAAATTATTCTGTAATATTTACTAGAGATTAAATGATGATCTTATTAAAGAAAAGAAAGAGAGAAGTAACATTCATCAATAACAATTATATAACATTGTGAACTGATTTATATTACTATACCTGTAAGTTTTATCATAAGATAAAGACAAATGAAACTACTTTCTCTGCATAGTACAAAAATTCACCTGAAAATGAGTATCAATATACCAGGAACTAAAAGAAAACCTCAAAGGTTTTTGGTTTGTTAGCATCTAAATGCCAGTCAAATTATTAAGATGTCACTAAATACAGTGAATAGTATCATTTTTAACCTATATATCTTTATATGTAGTACAATTACATTACATATCACATATGCGTAATGAACGATATAAAATATATGTTGACACGAGCATACATTATTTTGAAACTGCAATTAAAATACCAAACACTTATGGTTGACTTTTTATTTCCACAATTTCAATTTTTTTTAATTGGAATTCTTCTTCTAAAAATATAGTGTGCTTTCCCTGTTTTGGCATGTTTCCCAGATTTAGCCGATTTTCAAGTTTACCAATTTCAGATGGTTTTTGTGGTTGATTTGTAAAGGACAATAGGCTTATATATAGAAATGTCAGTACATTCCACCTTATCGCCGTAACCTCTCGTCTCATTTTCATATAATTTTCAGGATGTATAGAGCATATAAGTCGAGGGTATTCTAAAATCAGTTTTAATTTACCTATAGCTTTCAAATTTGTTTTCTCATCTTTACGAACTTTTCAAGTTCTTTACGAACTTTTCATCTTTACGAACTTTTCATTGATTTTCTCCGAAATCATTTGTCAAATTTTAATTAATATTCAACGGAGTCGGTCGAGTCCTCGACTGCCCGACGGTACTTTTTCGGACAACTTATTTGCCAGACGGGTACGATTGCCCAATAGTTCTGTGTTTGCCGACACATATGTAGGTCCAATCTATGGTGATTGATATAATGTTAATAACCTAACTTGCATTGTTGCATGGATTTAATCTTTTGACTTGGATATGTCAATCTCCTGATTTGGATAGGTCATTCTCCTGACTTGAGTAGGTTAATATTCTGACTTGGATAGGTCAATCTTGACTAAGATTGGTCAATCTCCTGATTTGGATAGGTCAATCTTCTCAGCTTAGATTATAATCTCCGGATTTGGATATGTCAGTCTCCTCTCTTCTGATATTAGTGGGCTAGGTTAGCTATGGTAATGTAAGGTTGGGTTAGCTTTGTGTAAACATACCAACCAAAATTCAGATGTAGGACAAAACGTAATTGGCAGGTAAATGTACGTATACCAGTTTGGCAAGTAAGCCGTCGGACAATAGTACCGTCGGGCAAGTCTCTTCTAAGAAATAGTTTGCCTGTCATATAAAAGTTTGACTTTAACATCATTGACCCTGATGAGTGATGATAATTTTTTTAAATTTGAAACCTGGTTCGGTAGAAAATAAATTATGAAAGGAACTCGAAGGTAGATTTTCATTCCACAGTACCAAACTCTTTTTCAGTGTGAGAAGAATTATCATTATAGGAAAGCCTAATGACAAAACTGCCGCGGTCAAGCCAGATCTACCTTTTTTTTTTTCAATTTCCCTCACCACTTCACCAGGAAAATAATTTGCCTTATTGTTTAATCATTTACTGAAAACAACTGTATCTATAACGCACTTACTAATGTAAAAATAAATTAAATATACTGTACGTGTGTGTTGGCGTACTATATGATGAAAAAGAAGAAGTTAAAAGGAGAACTGATAATAACTATGCCGTCAGTTAACTTTAATATACTTAATTATTAAATTACTAAAGCACAACAGGGAAAAATATCAGAACTATTCGTAACGTTGATGATGATTAAAAATGTATCATAGGCAAATTAGTATTTTTCAAGTTTTAGAGTAATATACGACCTCTTAATATCGTGCCACGAGAGATCTACAGGATTCATTCAACATTGATAGTTTCAGCGTACATTTTAAATTTCTGTAGATTAATATATTTACCTAAGGTTATCGATTTCTTATTGGTTGTCCACTAAAGTTCAGTCAAATACTGGATTACCGTTTTACTGAAATACTTGCGGAAAAAGGTCAGGTGAAATATTATTTATTATACAGGGTAGTCCAAAAAATGGGACGCAGTGAAAAAGCATCTTGTTCTGTTTTCGAAAATGTATAGTTTTATGGCAATCCATGCCATATCACTACCGTTACGGCCCTGCATATAAAATTTAAAGTTAATAGAAGTCTCCATAAAGATACTAAACTAAAAATTGGCATTTTTCTCTAACGCAGCAACAAAATAATATTTTTTATTTTAATTTTATAATTATTAATAAACTACAGCATATATCTATTACTCTTTTACATCCTCAAATTATTATTAAAGTCATTTTCTTTATTGTTCGCGTCCTTTTTCATTACATATCACTTTTTTGTAATTTGGTCATTCACGATTTATTTTATATATAAGGCCGTTGTGGTCGGAATATGACATGAATTATAACAGTATAATAAAACCATAATTATATTTTTGGAAAGAAAACAGGAAAATCTTTAACATGCTTTTTGTTTCGTCTTTCTATCTTCTTCATTATTTCAGTAAATATTAAGTTATATATGAAGAGTAATAAAACAAGCACATCGCGCCTTGGGATTTTTAAAACTTTGTTGTAAATCAGTAAATGATATTTCCCCTGTTCGTCTTTTATGCATAGCAATTGTCAGAAGGATTTTGTTCTATACCATTCAGATAAGGCGTCCTAATGAGCAATACTTAAGATTTAAATTAGAAAATGTACAGAAATATTTTATTAGATATGCTATAAACAACGTGTAATTTACCACAGAAGAGATTATAATACACTTTTCACACTTTTATATTTGCCCTCAGTTTTCCGATGTCATGCGAACCAAACTCTTTCTTTCATCACCAACCTTATTAAAAACAAAACAGATTCTTCCACATTCCTCAATAAAATCTCATTCCAAATTCCTTGCATTCAAACTCTCTCAAATACTTTCTTTCACCATCTTAATTATAAATGTCTTTACGGAAACCGCAAATAATTTATAACAAATTAAATAACATTGTAAATATTTGCGACGTCATACAACAAAAAAATTATAATGCAAATGATTTTATTAATCTTTTTACTGTAGCTAATTATGCTGATGATATATATATTCTTGAATAATACAATTGTCAATTGAAGTACCATAATTATACAATGTTGTGCCAAAATTGTTACTGTAAAACGGAATTTCTCGTTGTAACAATAAATATTATTATTATTATTATTATTAGTCCCATTTTTTATGGACCACCCTGCCCACATGTTACTGCTAACTGTTTACACGACTTTTCTTTATTACTATACTGATATACACTTCTTATAATTATGTAAGTACCATGGCATATCTGAACAATATGTCAATATTTACCATAGTTTTACTTTAACATCATATATTCAAGAAATGAAATACACTCAAACATAATTGTAATAATTATGGTTAAGTAAGAACTTGAAAGACTTTCACAACATAAAAAGTAAGAATTGAATTGAACTCACCTTATTAACAAATCCACAAAAGCTAACACACTCTAACACACTCTAACAGCTCACTGTAGACTATACAGTATGTGGATATTCAAATTTCACAAGTAATAATATTTTGACAAAAACAATAATACACTCTCAGAAATGTTACACTCCACATATGCGATCACTACCATTCTACGAATCATACTGTTTATCATCAGTACTATATATAACCATGATGTAGTTTCATAAATTGAATAGCATGGTTGGTTATATCATTTCTATTATTCTATATTTATTATTTATACTCTTCTCAGCCTCTAATCCCTTGTCTCTTTACCGCATTTCCTTTTGAAATATAGGTTCTTGAGTTAAATTTATCTTAGTTTTTGTACTCCTGTCGTCTATATTAACTCCAATGATATTCCTTGGGGGCATACTTCTTCCTTTGTACAACTAAAATAAAAAAGAAAATGATTCTAAATATGAAAAGCCAAATTTCCCATTATGATGAAGAAACGTTGTCTCCCCCCTCCAGCGCTACGGGCATTATTTCCCTCAATGTCCCATTTCCGACCATTTTCACAAATCCTTTCTTTCTTCAACAATTTTGTCTTTTTTGCCTTTCTTGCCTTTTCTTCTACATTTATTCCAATACAAAGAGAGTTAACAACGTCTATTGCAGCAGCACAAACCCATCAATTTTTTTGGTTAAAGAACAACGAACTGTATATAGAGTTTTGATTTGTCAAAAGAAGGGCTGCACTCAAAATCAACAAAATCAGTGTACGTACGAGAAATACGACTTCATAACTTCCATGCATGAACTTCTTTGGGAACTTTAAAAATGTATTTGTGGAAGATTGGAGATCATAGTAGATTTTACGAACTATATTAAACTGTATATCTTACTTATTATGACCACATTATTAAAATACTAAAGGCACATTTTTTTCATCGGGATGTCCCCTTTTCCAACACAGTTTATCGGTCCCTTGATATATCGAATACAATGGATAACAAAGACAGTGGAATGGTAAATGTGTATTGGAAAACTGTGCACCCCGCTGGAAAAAATACAGGTTTAAGTAAATGATTGATATGTTACTATCAGATGGAAAATAAAAATCTTGCATATTAGTGATATAACTGATAGTAAATTTCCACATCCTTTGTAAAGAATAAATATCAGTTTAGGAGTGAAACACTAATAATAAATTCATTTTACTACGATGATAGGAATATAATTCTACTCGGAATTCTGTAAATGTCATAGGGAGTATATGATTTTGTTCTTCCTATTAATTTCAACTATTATCAGATTTGATAAGCAGGTTATAATTAAAAAGACTTTGAGGAGTAGTTAATTATTAATTTCAATGAAATGCTTTAACTAAAAAAAGGTTACAACTGTCAGATTTCGTAGGTTGTAAACCAATAGAAGTTGACTTTTTATTTCCACAATTTTTAAATCTATTTCCATTCTTTGATGGTCACAAAACGGAAGTTTATATATCATTACTATGTATCTTTCGTTAAAGATTAATGCAAAATATTTGGAATATTGGAAAAATATAAATATTAAAATATATATGCTAGTTATTTATCATCATATATGAAAATTAATAAATATACTATTAGGAAAATGTCACAGCTAGTATCATTAATCACTATCATGAATAAGCATAATAAACACTGTAGAGAAAAATCTACAATAGAATTCTTTACAAGATATACTGTGTTATACTACCTTTACCTATCTATCTACTAGCAATTCCATATTTCCTGAATTTCATCATCAACATATAGATTGACGTTATAACAAAAGAGGAATAGCTTATATTAATAAGAAACATTTTTGATACCTTTCTGCTGAAGACAATATATTAGCAGATAATAACAGTGGCTGAATAACATATCTCTCCCTTATACTACTACTGAAAATCATTATAGTTAGTAAAATAATACAATGTGTTGTTCATTATTTATTTAACTTCTAAATTAACTTTGAACTATTTTACATTAGTCCACCATTGCTGTCTTTAGAGAGATTAGAATGAAATAGTCACCAATGATTAAACATACTGTTACTTTTGATCACATATAATAATTATAGAGTCTGCAAATACTTTTGTCCGCAGTTGTAAAAGTATCTGGTTTATGATCAACATTTGTTCATAATCGTTCAAATATATTTCTGAAAACAATTTTACCTTTTTATATTAATTATACATAAAAATTCAGATGTATATGATGTATTATTTTTAATAGTAAATAATATTAGAAAGACAATAAACTGATGAAATTAAAGCAGCAGGATATTACAATTGACATAAATGTTTGTGGCAAATAACATATAACAAGATGACACATTTTTTTCTTTCAAACTATTGTTTTGATAGTTTTATAAACATATTTATATATTTTCCAGTTTTAAAAATTCAATAATATTTATGAAGTTCAATATCTTATTGATAGGACAAAGAATGTTTTATTTAAGTGATCAAAAAGTAATTCGAATATTATAATAACATTTCAATAAGTTATTATAAGTTAATGTAAGTCCTTGTAATAGCGGCATCCAGATTCTCAGGCTATTAAAACACCTGCAATTTCTTTTCTAAAAAAAAAAGTACTAATGACATAGAAGAGCCAATGAATCGTGGGCTTCAATTATTTGAACTCTGAATAGCATCTCCTCACCTTTTAATATGTTAGTTATAATCTCTTCATTCCAGCACCAACCATTGAATAAGGTATGATGAAATGATGTTGATTCATAATATGATGATAAAGTTATGGAAATTTGTTAGAAGTGTTGGTTAGAAATGAGCAGAGAATACCTCATCTGCATGAATCGGAATGTTAATGTTGATGATGGAACATTTTAGAATACTCTACTGAAATTCCCAAAAGACTTTCACAACACAAAAATGAAATTAACGGAAAGGTTGGAGTGGTAGGCTTCTAATAACTACTTCACAAACATCACTCTTGGAAACAAGAAACATTATTATCTAAATACAAAATTATACCAACTTCGAAGCTTATTCATTTAGCGAGAGTTATTCTGCACAAAAATGTATATAGTTTAATTGTATGAAGTAGAGTACGAGTTAAGGATTTTGAAACTTTCAAATATTTTTGATAATTAATGCACAAGAACAAATGTTAATTTATTTGTAATAGTGAAATTGCTGTAAAAAATGTTACAGTGAAGTTGTTATAGAGTATGTTATAGTAATAGATTTACACGAAAATATTTAACATACAATATACGCTAAAGCCCTCTGTCCATGCTCCAATTTGACCATCCAATTTACACACTATTGACAGTTTCACATGAATTATATCCCACTTTTGATTTTGGTTGACTTACTTTTCTGTCAGCAGTATTTAACCTAATTTAATTGATGTAAATTGTATTGCTAATATAGTTGTCATGTAAATTGAACTTTATATTTTGAGGAACTTTCAGAAAATAGTAGCAATGTAACGAGTATATTCCGAACTTCTTTCATGAAACTGTAAATAGTATTGAAAACAAGATGTACAATTGGATCGTATATAGGGTTCCTACGAGACGAGACCGAGACCGAGACCACCCGGTCTCGGTCTCGGTCTCGTTCAAATTTCCAAGTCTCGGTCTCGGTCTCG
>JAQIWE010001901.1:0-14421 GCA_034698565.1 Campodea plusiochaeta
ATTAATTTCATCAACACAATATTTCACAGTTTAAAAAAATTGTTAAAGGGTTGCCTGCAGATAATGAATTTCCGTTTTTTGTAATTTTCTTGTACCTTACATCATTTGTAATTTTTTTTAAACAGTTTGACATTTTTTGACTCAACGGATCAAAAGATATTTATATTTATGGAAGTTGAAAAAGTTGTACAAAGTAGGACATATCGAACTGCTTATCTTCACTACCGTACCTTGCGAATATATGCAAATTAGTCACGAAAAACACATATCAGAGTATATCTATGAAGAAGTAGCAAAGTTGACTTAAGAATATCGCAAATTAATCATTTTATTAACAAAACAGTTGTTGTCTTGTTTTTGGCCACGCTTCCTCCGTAAATCTTACAACTTATTATTTTGTTGTATTTCCTAAGGTGAATATCTCCACAACCGATGATTTTTGAGGGGTTATATGAAAAATAATATGAGTTAATTATATCAAGAAGACTAATATTAAGTTATAATATCAGAAAAGTCAATTTAGCTGCAAGTAACCCTTTAACTGATAAAATGAAGATAAGACAAAAAAGGATATTTCCTTAAAATATACTGTCATCCATAAAGTAATCACAGAATGGCCAGAAGTAAACATTATTCGCACAAAAACACATTTGTACTCCAGTCCTTTATAGTCTACCTCTTCCCATTTATCTATTTATATAGCAAACTACACCAGGTCATTCTTTTTCTGTTGTTGGTATAAAGTTCAAATGACTCATTTGGGATCTGAAGAGTCAATAAAAGATTGTCTTTCTTCTTCTTCTGTGGTCAAAATTGACTTTTATTTGATACTCAAACAACTCTGTACAGGAAAATGAAGTTTTGTTATTGCTCAGTTGTTTGGAATATAAGGTTTGGTTTTCGTAGTTTTTGATTTGATATTAGTGGAATACACGAGTTTATTTACAAAGACTTAGAACATGTTGTAAGCTAAAGGGACAGAACAGCGAAATAGATTTACTTTAATTTGGTGTAAAAACTTTCATCCAACTGCTTTCCGTTCATGAGATATGGCGATTTGTAAAATACAGTATGACAGGAGTTATAGCTGTGATGTGAATTTTTGAATTTATAGTGAATTTTTGAAGTGAATTTTTTGGATCAAATAGCTTCATAACAGCCAAGTAGCTCTTATTGAATAAATTAATTCATATTAAGACTTAAAAAAAAGAATGATCAAATTTCGACATACAGTTCTCAAGGTATAACCTCCGAAAATTTTTGGGATGGATGTTCACAGGTAACTCAGTGAGTTATTTGTGAACTTCAGGTGGGCGTATCTTCAGAATGACTGAACCGACTTTGGTCATTCTTTTTCCAAAGTCATCAAGAAAGTCAATACAAAGTACTTTTAACAGAACTAAAAAAGTAGAAAATTGGCATTCCAGCCCCTTTAATCAGAGTGACTTTTTATATTCGACAGAGTTCCGTACTTTCATTCTTTTTTTTCCGGCAAATTATATAACAACCGCAATCTACGAACTGAATTCCAATTGAAATACGTTCCCAGCATCATCTTTGAGAAAGAAAGCGAAACACTAACTCTGCTCAGTTAGTATAATGTATCAAATTCAATTCCAGCCCACTGTCAATACTGTTTTTTATACTAGTTATACTTTTCAATGTGCATGTTTGCTGACAAAAGGAAATAAAGATTATGTTATGTTATGTTATCATACTGATGAGTCTGTTTACACAATTTATTATAAAAATACATAATTACAGCAATCCTAAATGTTTTGTAAAAAAAAAGATATTTGATCTATTTCATTCCGGTGAATTTTAAGAACTCGTACATTTTTCAAATTTGCAGATCTTCCGGACGAATTTTTTTTTTATTTCACCCTAAAAAATATTAAAGAAAGGCAAGTTTATATTCTTTTGGCGAAAATACACTGCACACACGCAATTCTGCAGAAGATTCCTTCCTTGGACTCCCATTTTTATGACAACAGAGCAGTTAGTACCTTTAATTTAGGCACAATAACGATGATCATAATATTTATAATAACATAATATTATTACGATAAATTTACATAGATGTGTAAATTACTTTAAAAAAAGTATCGAGTAAAAGATACAGATACCTTTTCAAAATAAGTATCGAGATACCGGTACTTTTCACTAAATCACGATACTTTTTCAGAAAAAGTATCTCGGTACTAAAAATATACTTTGCAAAGTATCGGAAGTTACTTAAAAGATACTTCTTATTCTGAATAATTTCTTTTTCTGAATAATTTCTATATAAAAGTTTTCTGGACAGCTTATGCGCTTCAGTTCTTTTACTATTTTAAAAATGATCACGAATATTTCCAAAAGTTTTGACTCGATAATGTTTTCTTTTTGAAATTGAATTATTATCAGCAAAATCTTATGTGAAAAATACTGCGAGAGCGAAGCCCGAGAGCGAAAAAGTATCTTTTAAAAGATACCTGAAAAAAAGTATCGAGATACTTTAAAAGATACTGTTTTTTATACTAGTTATACTTTTCAATGTGCATGTTTGCTGACAAAAGGAAATAAAGATTATGTTACCGTATGTTATGTTTCAAATGTAAACTTATGTAATAAAAAAAGATGAGAAATCTTTAAAGTCATGATGAATAGATTAGAATATACATTTCTTTGTGAAATATTTTCGCTTCATCTGTTATTAAAAACTTTTCATTTTTATCGTTCACTTTTCCTTTTAGTTCGTTTTCAGGAAGTTCTCTGCATATATGTGAGAAAAATTCAAACTAACTGTCATTTCAAGAGCATTCTAAAACGTATAAGCATTTTCCATTGTGAAAAGTAGTCTCTTTCAAAAGAGATATGATTTGCAAATTTAGAAGTCCTCATCTCCTTCACTCTCGCGATATTCTACTTGTATATATATTGTAAAATTTTACTTCTGAGAGACTAATTAAAAATACCTGAATGATTTAAAATGTGATAACTGGAATGTAACCTACGAGTATATTACGCATTATTTCCAAAATATTTTGTAGAATATTGTTAAAAAAGTCATGTATTTCCAAATCTCAATGGAATTGGAACAAAATAATTTATTATTCCGACGTAGAAGCACTCATTGACAATATTGCAGTTGTATTATTATTGCTGCATTAAAAGACGTGTTATTCTCGTTGTGTTGTATACATTATAAATATAGTTATAAACATAATTCAATTTTTTATATATTTGATCTAAAATCATGGAGTATAAGTTCCTTCTAATTACTACGGATACTACTAACGTATTGCAAATATTCAGAATTGAATTTTGCAAGTTATTCATGCTTTGAGTTACAGATCGAACCATTAATCAAGACTCAGTTCTCTCGGGTTACTGAACCAGACTGTAAAAAAAATGGCTGCTGTTTGTGATGTCATGGAAAAATATTTTTTTTTTTCTGAAAACTGCGATAATGGTTCAGTTTGGAATAGTGTTTCCATACCCTAAATTTTTCCTACCCGGGTAATACCCGAAACCCCAAAATCGCCGAATATTGCTCTAAAAATAATAATAATAAATATTTGGCAATCACAGTTTCAATTCGTAAGTATTTATAAAAACGTAGGCAACGAAAATTTACGTTTTCGATAATATTTTTTCGTTTTCGACGTAATTTTTAGCCGTTTTCGGGTAGTAACTACCCGAACGTCTACCCGATACCCAAAACAAGAAACGGGTACCCGATTATCCGGATACCCGATGGAAACACTAGTTTGGAATATGTGCAAAATCCTACCTTAATACTTGCATTAATTACTATGACTTTTTATTTCGATAGTAATAAAATAAAAACCTTGTTTTCTGATTTTATTTCCTGATATTTGATAGCAGTCACGAGTTGTATATTTTTCTAACCATTGTGTCTGTCAACAGCATATTTATAAAGAATTACATTGCCAAAGAAGTAGAATATTTTTACACCTTTAACAGGTAATTTTCGTGCTGTTTAACAATTATCCCAGAAGCAGATATATAAAAACACTAAACTGGAGGAAATGTATTTGACAGATGTGAATGAATGTGCATCACCTAAGTTCCCATCTGTTCTGTACTCTTTTAATTTCATGAGTTTTCCGTGATAATTATGGTAAATGTTCAATGTAAACTGACAGTAAAGTTATGCATTCATGTATGCCATGATCTAGAAGAAACATTATTGTCAGTATATATTTTACCTAACTCACTCATCATAATCAGAGGACATTCTATAGTTGTACGTTTGTTCTACAGAGAAAATATGCTATAAACATATATATTATAAAACCACATTAAGAATATCTTTAAACGTTACTTCTTAGTGATTAAAACCTTGGAGAAAAAAATAGTCAGTCACTTCAAAAACTCTATTTCATATATTTCGATTACCATCTAGAAAACTTTAATTCACATGACAAACGCCAGAAAAGATACATTGAACTTATTACTGTGAAATCTTGTTTCCCTTATTGGAAGAGATTTTCATCAGTACAAAGGCAGATAATACTTATGTGTGAACACAATTTCGAAATGTAAGAAAATCTCAAATACGTATGAGTCTCCAGAGTAATGTTCCATATTCATTTGTTCTACAAATTTCATATCTCTAAAGCAATCTGATCCGAATATTTTAATATCCTGATCAGTAAAACAACATAATAATTGGTAATTAAACGTGACCTGATCTCAACTACAATATTTTTCATGGAAGCGGAAATAAATGTCCATGAAGGCCCTTAATAGTCCTTGCTGAAAAAAAAGTTTAATTTTCTTTCAATCCCTCCTGGATTGCTCTTCTTTCTCATGACGTAACACAGTGGATGACAACGATTGGTCGCTTGTGAAGAGCAGTAAATGGTTCTGCAATTTTGAGGAGCAGTGAACATGAGTATTGTAATGAAGGTGTTGATATTCAGTAGTGCTTTATGTTCTGAGTGGAAAGGTTAACAAAAAATGACGTTAGTTTGTGTGGGATATTTCAACATTGATTGTAAAAATTAGTTCATGACATATTTCCTTTGGAACAAGAGTGTTCCTTACACTTTTATTGACTGGTAAGTGACAAATTTTATTATTTTTATCATTTCATTGGGTGGTGTTCTCAGATTCAGCAATGTTTTAAATGTTTTATTCTTGGGTTTATACTTAGTCTTATTTTACCTTTTTTAAGATTGTTATCTTTCTATCTATATCTCATAGTTGTAAAGAACTGAAAACATTATACTGAAAGGATTTATATACCCATCAAAGAGAGATGATGACCATCCCACAACAGTATGTTTCTAGATATATATTTTGATTTTTCAATTTAATATAGATTTGACCAGCAAATTTTATATACGAAAATGTTTGTATAGACTTCCGACTTCCCAGTTGATACATTTGTTTATTACTTGACTTGTTTCAGCAGCCGAAAGTAAATATTCAATCGCATAAACATTTAATATTACCCCCTATGTTTCACTCAACCTTTTGTATTTGCCAAATAACTGAAGTGTAAGGTAATATTAAAGTGCAAAAACAAAATAAACTGTAAGCCAATCTGACCCTATGTTTCAGAATTTAGAGTTGGCAAACTTAAAACTCTAAACTACGAATGCGTAAAGAAAACACAAACCCATCCTGAATGTTTTATATGTTGAAAACATAGTATATTTTGATATACTCTGTATTCGATCTTAAGAGCCCAAATCGATTGACTCTTCAAATTGTTTTGACAGTAGACCCATTGTTGTCTACCTGTTTGGGTGGTTCAAATCGTCTATTTTCTATAGTAATCGCAACTTGGTCAAAGAATTTAAACAGATTAACTAGGGATTATATCAGTTGGTGGTTGTCAGAAACACACTTGATGGGTTAATTGATTTGGGTTCTTAAGATCGAGTACAGAGTATAGTATAGAAAGCACAATAATGTTACCGTAATAACTTATCATTGTAATCAAGAATGTAATTATAATTTTATGCCGTTGTCAATAAAATGCACTTCTAAAATTGTTTATATAAATGATGAACTATAAAACAAATCTGTATCGAAACTAATCGTGTATTCGGACAATATGATACTTATTTTTAATTAAATTATCGGCATAATAAAACATAAAACTCGTTAGTCATTCGATATATTAACGCTCAAAGAAACGGAAAAATTTATACCTTTTTTGATACTCAAGAAATCACAATGATATTTTGAAATGGAATTAGCTTACTTTCAAAACGGAGTTTGCCCCCTCAACCTAATCATGCTCAACACTGAATAATATTGCTTTTTGTTTATCTAAATCTTCTCTGGAATATTCTAAATTATACATATTTATTACTAATCTTAATATATTCAACAAATAAAATATAGTAAGATATGGAATTAAGTATTTTGATATAATAGGAAAACTCAGCGGCAAATTATTTTTTCTCATAAAGATACGTCAATTGCACAACTACATCATTAATATTTCTCATTGTAAATACAAAAAAATATAAAGTAAATTTAAATTTAATATGATTGCATTTGGTTATTAATAACGAGGACCCCAGCATTTTCTTGCAATATCCCATTCTATTGATCCCAACTGAATGTATATAATTAATTCTAACTAAATCGAATCAAATCAAAGAAGTTGTACATTTTAAATTTAAACTGGAGTAGATTAACTATCCAATAAAAAGGGCAAAATTTAATATTCTAAATATTTGGTGATGCTATTCCATACCAAATTTTTAATTAACTATGGACTGATATAATAATTCGTGATGAATGTGAAATTAGTCAAGAAAAACGTTTTAATGCTTTCAGAAACCAATTCATATATATACAGACTGTGAAAATAATCTGAAGAATTGTGTTTCAACAAATGTTTGATTCATTCTCCAACTAATATGTGTTTTATTATAAAATATACAAATTCAACAATAAATATTCTTCTATGCAATATTTCCAAAATGTAAACAAAGTGAAAAAAAAAACGAAACTGTTAAGGATAACTCATTTCACTATTACTCTTCAAATTATAATTTATAATAATTTACATTTATGCTAATTAATTGCTATTTGAATATCTGCCAAACAACAGTTAAAAAATCGAGAGTAGTTTATATGTAAAAGATAAAATATTCCCACAATAAGGGAAATTTCCCTAAATACATATTTCATGAATTCTCCAAGTGAAAAATGAGAAAGAAGTGACATAAGGATTCTACCGTAGCGGAAAATACAGGAAAGGGAAGTCAGGTTTTATATGTTCATTCATTTAATCATTTAAATTATAAATATTAAAGAAAGAAATGTGCATATTTATTAACATCTTTATGGTGCTCGAATATTAAGTATTGGTTATGAATATCGTTCACTTTAATTTTTTCCGGAAGTATTGCGAGGATTACAACATCAATTTTTTTAATTGTTTTAGTCATTATAATTGCGCCATTTAAATTTGCATTTTCTCGTAATTATGTGTTTAAAATTATTACCATTGAAGTATTATTATTGAATTATTGGATATAAATAACAAACTTCATGTATTAAAGTTTACCAAATATTGCATTGAGTTACTTGAAAATTTATTTTGGTTTGAAGTTCTTGTTTCAATAGTATAGTAATAGAGGAAGTCGGAACAGTTTTGCGCATGCATAAAATCAGTTTAAATGTTCTGACTTACCAATTTATTTTATTTTATAAACGTAATAGTTACGGAACTTATGTTATAAGTTATATAAGATTTTAGTATTAATCATAAAATTCGGTAAGAATAACAACATAGGAAAAATGGCAAATTTATCAGTCACAGAGTTTTCTTATCAGGAGACAATACGGAGACTAAATATAAATTAAGAGCTCCTGAGAAATAATGAGTCAATAACAACATCAGTATCTTCAAATGGAGAGTAATATACTACAATACAGGTAGCTTCTGATGTTTCCAATGAAGATTTTTCATAGTAATAGCAAAGATGGTGACAGATCTTTATTAATAGTTGTTACTTTTGAAATTATCAGACTCCTTGTTGAAGTTTCGACTGAAGAGTATTACTGGACATAAATAAACTTAAACAATTAAAAATATTATAGTTTCTATTCTCGGATTTTTTTTTCTTTTTTTTTAAACAAATTCTTTGAATGATTTATATTGTGTTTTGAAGAGAAGCATTTCAATACTTGATTTACAAATTCTATAAAATACACTCAAAGTTACTTTAACCGTTATTACTGAAATGAGTTTCGTGTTAACTAAGTAATATTATTTTCCATTGCTTTTCTTAATTTATGAATAAATTAATTATATAAGTGCAATTATAAGTACGGTAACTCATCACTCAAATTCAGACATTTCCCTATGAAATTAATTTATGGTAACTTATAAAAAATGCAATATCTGATCTTGATATGAAATCGTGTAAGACTATCGTGCTTTTTAATCTCTTAAACACATATGAACTAAAAATATCGTATTACTTTAATAGAGCACAACCTTTTATTGTAATACCACACGCTTTGAAAAACACAAGAAATTGTAAATCTGTCCAAAAAATTGCATACTTACATAACAACTTTCAAATAAATAATAAGTAAGAACAAACACACACGAAGAGTTCTTCCACAAATATTTCATGAAATAAAGGCATTGATGAGCAAAAGTAATTTGAGTTTTCATATGCAAATACATTTTATCTTTAGTAATTTATACAGCTAATAATAAAACTAATGGAGAAGGGGAAAGGGGAGTAATAAGCTTGTTACATCGATCATGAGAAATTCTCTTATTTTGAAGAAAATATTTTAATTCTGCTTTACCATTATTTTTATGACAAAGCTGTGGTATTGTAATTACATTTGATGTGATCTTATAATTTTATCGATCTTTAGGTAGATATTTCATTGTGTGAAATATGCCATAGGTGTTAAACATTCTTATATAGTTTTAATGTCACTGAATTTAATCCACTTCAACTCTTTATGAAACACCGAATGCATGATGTGCTATCTGAATCATCATTTATCAGAAATGTTCTCTTCTATTAACATTATGATATGTACATTTCCTGATTGGAAAAGGTGTACCATTTCCAATCTAATTATAATTCATTGAAAATCCGACAGGAATAAATATTCACAGTGATATTTTACTGTTAATACTGTTGAAATTGAACCACTTTTGCTTTAGGTTTACTAATTTCAAGAGTAAAAAAGATAGTTTCATTGGTTATAAATTAATTGGTATTGGTAAAAAATACGAAGAAAAATGGAGGTAGTGGTTTTGATTCTGTGATACAAAATTGTGTTTTGTTTTGACTATCACAAGTATTTCAATTATTTGTGGTCATTGACACAAATTCTTTGTGAAATTTTCTGTGATCTTCACTTGTTGTTATTGAGATCTACTTTATCCAGCACTCCACACGTACAGTATATGTATACTTCACATGGACCATTGGATGTGTTTTCGATTTCTTCTTGAGGGAAAGGGCTTCGTCATCTACTACTCTCCATTTCCGTATATCAAAATGTTCCCAGAACTTCATTCTATTTCGGTTTTACACAATACCATCTTAAATCGTAGGTGATCATTAGTTCAATATTTTTAGTTGATTTAGATTTTACTATTGTTAAAAAGCTTCATAACATGGATTATTATTGTTCATGATTATGAGCGTCAAGTTCTTGAAGTCGTATTTCTAATTTTCTGTATTTCAGAAATCAACTGATTTCTGTAAGTAGATAATATCATCCCCAGGGTCTTTGGCTCGCTATCACATCCCCAGAGTCTTTGGATCGCTATCACTGTAATTATTATGACTCGATAAAATTTGTGTTCGCTGCGAAACAAAACATGCATAACTCCATGCGGTAACTGACTAAAGAAGTGTTTTATAACTATTAATAGATTGCTCATATGCTGTATATTATTTTAATTATATAAATATTGGAATCAGAAAGGAAACTAAAGCCTGTACTGTGTTATTATAAAAAAAAATAGTATATACAATTAAAGTAATAATATACCTTATAGTTTTGTGTAATATCAATAAAATCATCGCCCAGCAGTAATACCTATATTGAGATACTGTTATATAGTTATTTATTCTTATCATAAAAACAGTACACAATCCTGATTCCTATAGAGATCATGATTGCGTACTTTTTTTAATATTTACATTTTTCAATATGAAATATAACGCAATCTTCTGCTCTTTCAAATTCGTTCCTTTGGAAAAAATGACAGACAATGATAAAGCAATTTTTAAAACTATCATTCAATCTATCTTGTATATTAAAAAATCAAAGTAAACGTTAATAAGCAAAATTTAAGCGTTGAACAAAAATTGAAACTGTACGTTGACGGCGAAAACAATAAGGAAAAAAGTAGTTCCGCTAATAAATTTTAGTATCTAAAATAACTATTCTTTTAAAATAACTGTTTATTAAATACAATTGAATCATTGAATCCAATTGATTCATTATACGCGATTCATTGAACTTCATTGTAACGCATGACTAGATGAACGAAAAAAAACTTTTGCTTTTATTTTAATGAATTAAATGAACAGGCGGTTCCTAATATAAAATATGCTCTTCCTATGCTCCAAAAGAAATAAACGGTTTGTCAAAAGTTCCTGTTCCGGCTTCCTTCCTCTTCAGAGATCATTGTAATTAGTAGACGCGCGATGCTTGCATTTTTAATAAACAAATAATTGGAATGTCAGCAAACAGAATACCTGATATGACCATAAACAATTATGCTAATTAGTATCGCCTTACAGTATATAAGAATAAGAAACAATGCATTTCTTCTTCAACCATAGCACATGTCACTATAGAAGAGTGCAATTTGAAACATAAAGTTCTCACTCGATATTTGGAAAATTATGTATATTATGTGTTGCATGTTTTAGAAAACGCATATAATCAGTGAATAATTCAGTCTATCGTTAATTAAAGTTTTTTGTACTTTTACTGCATCAGTTCAATTTTACTTTGGGTTTGGATGAGCTTAGAAAGGTAGCAAAACTCTGTGGGATGTTGATTAAGAAACTTTGTAAATACAGAATAAAAATATTTGTCTTCGGAGGTTTATTATTTCTATTATTTATTAAAATAATAAAACTTCATTTTGCTATACTGTTAATATAAACCTGTTCTGTAGTTTTCGTACACCGAAATACGCAAAATAAACGTGGTATTTATCCTTCGTTCATTATTAATTTATATGGTTTTAGAAATAATTCTAATCGGCAAATATGACCTGTTATTATTTAATGTCATTACAAGAATTTTTTTTATATTATTACATACTTAATAGCAAAGTATTAGAATTTAACACCTTTTTTAAGTACTACTCCATTTTGACAAACACAAGTAGATATACTGTTATTGTATTTATAAATAATTCTATGTGCGATGGAGAGAAATAATATAAAGGATGCTTTTCTATAAATGATGTAACGAAGAAACAACTAAAGGTCGAAAAAAAAATAGCAAAATATTATTATCAGTTTTTGTTGGCAGTAACCATCACTGATCTTGCCCCTCGTGACTTCATTCAGCTGTCATCTTCATAATTTGGCCATCATTTTTACAAAAATTTCTCAGCAATGTTAACAGAGACGAGATCTTTTATCTTTGCTTACTATGGTGTATTATAATGACTTTCTGAATACCCAAACTCACAAAAATCTTACGAAAAACTATTTTAAAACAATAATCGATAATGAGAAATAGTTGCAAAACAAGTAATCTTGTAAGCAACTTTGATTGATAAAAAAAAATCAGTTTTCATTTTGCTATACAAAATTGCGGATGAAATTATCCTTAATTTAATTGCTTCATCTCCACGGTTTTCTGAAAGTTAATAGTCAGACAGAATGAAATATGCTGCTGTTTGTGATTCTTCTAATTATGATGATAAGCACGAATGATTTCTTGCTGAAATGGTGACACGACGAGCATCCTATTATGCAATGGAATTAATTAAATTTAAACTATCTGGTTGAAATGGAAAATTATTAAATTTTGAAATAGTTATATAAATTAGGGAACAATAATTATATTTGATACAGCATTTCACTGAAACTTTTAAGTAGATAATGACTTACGTCGTTAGACATGAATAATGTCCAGACAGTTCATAAATACATAAAGATTACATTAATATAGCTAAATGAACACAAGGGAAATACTCTGAAACAAAGCCTTAATTAACAATATTACAATAATTTACGCTCTTTCACAATCCATCATTATATATACGATATGTGCAGTTTTACTTGAATTTACCTATAGCGTAACTTATTATGAACATTTCTGTCAAAAATAATGAAATAACTTTTAAAAGTGTACCTTACAGACTTATGTCAATATATTTACGAATAATTGCAAAAAAAAATCCTCTTAAAAATATATTTTTTGTACGTAAAGCAAATTTGTGGTGTTGTGTTCGTCTAGAATGATGTGTAGGAGGAATGTGTTCTCCAGAGTGAATCATTGAAAGAGGACGAAGTTCCGCGTACTGCCGATGTATGATGAAATTGTCACACTTTGTTGAAAGGGCACGGATGGATCATTATTATAGTAAACAACACCACAATTTATTCCTATACATTTGCAAATGTCAAATAGCGCAATTAAGAAAACTATCTGGTTAAATGTTTCTTTATTAATGGTTAAATAGGAGTTATTAGCTGACGTATTTGATTGGGGGGAGAAAGAGAGAGAGGAGGAGGGAGGGGTGGCAGTTAATTGTGGGTGGATTTGATTCGTTCCGCTATTGAAATATATGGAAAGGGCACTCGCATCTCCGTGAAAAAATTGAGACAATACTGCCGTCTTTTTACAATTATACGATCTGCAACTGTAGTTTTTGTAGATGATATGAAGATTTTTTTGCCAGTTTGCGAGATTTTGCAACAAGCAAAAATTCTGGTGTCGCCCATCTGACGGGAAGCAGTATGATCTTGAAGTGATGCTACACACCGAAAAATATGATTTTTTTCTGCTTGATAAATTATAGCTAGTTTTGTCTGTAAGGGAAAAATAGTGCTAATCGTGCGATGTAATTTCTGTTTCATATAATTATTAACTTTTCATGTGAAAATAAAGAATTCATTGTAAGGTCAGAGTTTTCAATCAAATTATTAATATTTCCTAAAAATGTTGACAAGCCCGAAAAATT
Organism: Campodea plusiochaeta; assembly: GCA_034698565.1. Classification (NCBI taxonomy): domain Eukaryota; kingdom Metazoa; phylum Arthropoda; class Diplura; order Rhabdura; family Campodeidae; genus Campodea; species Campodea plusiochaeta. The sequence goes on from JAQIWE010001901.1 coordinate 13,178, forward strand.
TCGTACGATAAACTATACTGTCATTGAAAATAATAAAATAAGCTTGTTATTTAATGCTGGTTTCTTTCTCAGAGAAAAGTGATAAAAAAAATCTTGTTATATTCCTGGTAATTATTTCACATCGCAATTAACTTTTCATTTTCTAATGCCATATGTAATATAATATTGATAAACGAAATAAGTAAATAAAAGGAAATATGCAATTGACGAAACGTTGGTAGCTCAATTGGCAGAGCAGTCCTTTCATAAGGAAAGATGTGGGTTCAAATCCCACCCAACTTTTAAATTTATTTACTTATTTCCCATTAATATTGTATTATTTATGTATGTCGATATCGCTAGCATGTTTATTTATAATATAATAAAGATAATTGAAGAGTACTACTCGAAGTATTGCTTTAAAAACCTTACTGTAATGGATAAGTATATAATGATTGTAAGTAACTGCTATGTACCAACTGATCACCAAGGGATACCAATGGATATTCATAACTGAGGGGAAAGAGAAAAAACATGAATTATTAGACTAATGTAATACACACGAACGTAATATCGTTAATAGTTAAAAGTGCTTACTGTTACAATATACAGTACAAGTGGTTCTATTGTTTCTAACAATTGGACAATTACTGTAACTCAATCACTTGCAATTCATTTTTGTTTATTTATTTAGTTACTACTAGCAATTACAGTGGCATACATAATTTAGGGGGTTCAACAACTCACTGAGTTACCTGTGAACCTCCATCTCAAAATATTTCGGAACAAGTAACTTGGAACCATAAGTTAGAATTTGATCATTTTTTTTTTTTAATCTTGAAATAAATTTATTTATATAATAAAAACTATTTGATTGTTGTGAACCCATTAGATGCTCAGATTCGAAAATCATTTCACAAGTAACTCCTCTAATGCTGGTTTTTACAAATCTCCATATCTCATGAATGGAAAAAAGTAGGATGATAATTTTTATAAACTAACTCAAAATAATAGCAAAATTATTACTATCAGTAGCCTGCTACAATAAAATTAAAGAAAATCTATTTCGCTGTCCAGTCCCTTTAACAATTATATAATTGTTACCGCTATACTTTGAATGTTGAAGACTAGACTGTATAGTCCTTCCTAAATCTTACGAACTCAAACTGGTTATGTCTTCAAACTATTTTGACACCCATTGTTGACCACATTGTTTGGGTGGTTCAAATTGGGTATTTTCTATACAATTCGCAGGCTGGACAAAG
>JAQIWE010001902.1:0-14420 GCA_034698565.1 Campodea plusiochaeta
TAAATTATAATCATAGGAATAGATCACTCCATTATTCACAGGGTTCACAAAAATAGCATGAGAAAAGAAAGAGAGAAATAGTAATAATATATACTTCCGCATGTCATTGACCTTCTATAAAAGGGGAATAAATAGTCTGATGATGTGTTTTATGATTAATTATGCTATCTGCGTGCTAATGCTGGTTTCACAAAAAGGAAAAGCTAGAGGAAAAGTATATTAACCTTTACTATAGAGTGCGTCAATCTTCCCGAATGAGAAAGTTCAGGTATTAATAAATCTAATTTATTTTACAATATTTACCTGCTATATAGAACAATATTTTTCGTACAACTACAGACATTCAAATCTTTCTAATAATAACAATAAAATCGTGTGAAAATTTTAAAAGTGTCTTTAATGAGATTATGACGTGATTACCCCACATAGCTTATGAACGGATTCTTGGTTATATCTCTATATACAAGTATAATTTAGAGAATTGCTTCGAAACAACAACCCTTAAATTGAAGTAAATATAATGTCATGTTACAATAAATTAATTTAAAATATTTAGAATTGTTTGGTTCTGTTGAGGATTTTCTTAAATATTAATAATAGGCTTCTTCTCAACAAATATTAATGTTTTCTTTATTATTCAGATCCTGAATTCCTGATGATGGTCCTGTGAGGCCGAAATAATTGTCGGAAAATAAAAGATATATTTGTTGAGAAGAAGCATAATTTTAAAAAAGATCCTCATCAGAACCAAACAACTCTAAATATTTTAAAAGAATTTATGTTATTTTAAATTAACAGTATTGAAGTGACTTTAGATATCTGTTGATCATCTTATGCACTAAGAAATTTGACTATTATTATAGGTCTCAATACTTAGGAACAAATATTATGTTGACGATTTATTTTTTGGTCATCAAATTGAATCCAATAATGCAAATGAGCAGATTTTATTTACAGGCTGTGACCGAAAATGTATTATGTATTTTAAGAATATTTTATGACAGGAGTATGTTCATATTTCGCAAAGATGTGCCAATAATAAGTATTATATTGTTGGATTTCTTAACTGAAACATACGAATAAGATTCAAAATGATTTACATGATAATGCTTATAGAAAATTATATTTCTGCTTTGTATATACCATTTTCCAATACCTTATTTTGGTTTAGTTTTCTCCCAGTATTAACGACTTCGCTTTTCTCCAAGACCATTTTTGGAAATCTTTCTTTTTTATCATCGTCTGAATCCAGTTTGAAAATAGTAGCTTTGGTTCTCATTGTAAATGGTGATAATTCCTGAGTAAGAGGCGATTGGATTGTACTGTAATATTTTGATGCATTTTTTAACATTACAAGTAACGCTAGGAATAGGGTTGTCACTATTAGAAAAGTGATTTTGAAGATAGTGTTGTGGTGTCTGAAAAGAAATAAAAGCAAAACTTTCTGTGATCTAAGATTCTTTTATAGAAGAATCGGTATTGCAGGCTTTGGGAGTATAGTAACGAAAAACTTGCTGTATAGAGAAACTATGCAATGTTAATATTAAGATGGTTTTACCCCCAGCGGTCGATACAACAATAAATACACAAATAAAAATTTGGGCTGGTGTGGGAATCGAATCCGACGCCTCTCGCTTGCCAGACATGATTAAAAATGGTGTGGCAGGTTGGCCAAGTGGCTAAGACGCTCGTCCGGAAAGCGAGAGGCGTCGGATTCGTTTCCCACATCTGACCAAATTTTTATTTGTGTATTTATTGTTGTATCGACCGCTAGGAGTAAACCATCTTAATATTAACATTGTATATTGTTCCCCTTTGCCTTCTCTAAATATGATCCACTAGCACTCTGTCCAACAAATGTTGTGACCCACTAACGCTTTGTCCAACAAATGTTGTCAACCACTAAAACTCTGTTCAACAAATGTCCTGAATCACTAAAATTCTGTCCTGTAATTGTAATACATTTTACATTCACTTTGACTAGGAAAATGCTGATAAGGAGGCAGATGACAAGCACATGACGCCAGGGAACGATTCTCAATTACATTCTACCAAAAGTAGAGTCAGTGTTTACTATAGAGTATCATCAACTAATGTTCCTAATAAAAATGCTCAAAGTAAGAATTACAGTGCTTTGGATGATATTAAAGTAAATGCTGAATCAATGCTTATTGTCGAAAAGCATGGAAATACAGAATGGAGAAATAGTTCCAGTGAAATGTAAGTAAAGGTTCTCTTTTATTATCTGTAATAGTTTATACAGATATTAAGTTCAGTTAATACACGTTATAAAGTCCATCGAGGAGATTGTACATTATTATATTTGTATACAATTTTCAGATAATTAATTTCTAGCATTTTTGTGTTGACTTATTGTTCTTATTGTTTGTTAGTATTGTTTTTTTTATTTATTTCACATTAATAAAAATTATAGTTTTTATTTTTCAATTTAATTATTTATAAACTAACCTATTGAAATATGAAATTTGCAAGTTTTTCATGTTTGTAAGAGAAATATCGACTTGCTGAAGAAGGGGAGAGTGAGTCTCATTGTTGTCTCCCATCTTCCGCTTCAAAAATTTGTATTGTATTTTATAGGATAAGTTATATCCTATTAATTTCTCTGAAATTGATTCTAAAAATTATGATAATACGATGTGCTAGCGTCAGCGTATTTGGTACTTTGCAATTTTGGAATATTTGAAAACTAAGTTTCCTTCGTTTGCAGAAATTAAATCCGAAAGAAAGTGAGACTATTCATTAGTAGAGATAAGCTATTGAGCGATTAAATCATACATAGTAAGAGTAATGCTCCAACAGTTTTTTTTATATCAAAATTATTATTTTATTAGTAAGCGTTCACTGTACAAAGCGTTCGTCTGTACAAGCTTGGAACTTTTCCAGGATGTAAGTTTACAAAACCAGGGTTAGTCTTAAATATATATTTTTTCCGAAGTTTTTTCAATAAGCTTATAGTATTTTCTTCTTCGAAATTTTCGCAATACATATAGGTCATTTCACCTAGGTGATCCTTTTCGCGTTGTATTGTTCTGAGAATCGCAGAAGTCACTGACTCATTTTGAAATGAGTGGTTCTAATCCAGTTGTGACCACATTCGTTAAGATCATGCCTGCTGTCTTTTGAGACCAGAAAGGAGTCCAGCTAGTATAATTTTTTCCTCGAGGTGAACAATTTAATGATGAGGTGTACCATGGATCCCTTAAGAAACTACGGAAAAACAAAAAAGCGTCGTAAAGGAATACTAACCAATGGTGTTTGCCTCCTTTACGACAATTCGAAAACACCATCAGGTCTGACACCCTACGCCCTATACAGGTTCTTTTTACCTCCTTTGGATGGGATATCTTCAACCACCAATCCTGCAGTCTTTGGTGCCCAGTGATTATCACCTTTTTACTAAATATAAGGCGTTTTTAGGTGGAAAGCATTTGCTGACAATGAAGCACTGAGAAAAATGAACTGGTTAATTTAGCTATACTTTTCCTATGGTTCACAATATTATTATTTTAGACTGGAATATTGTAAAAACTGCACTATTTTTATTATAATAATGGTAAAAATATTTATTCGGCAATAGGAAAATTTTATTTCTGTTTATAAGTACATTTTATAAAATCAAATAATATTAACACACAAAAAGTATTAAAAAATTTCTTGTCAATTCTACAGGATTCATAATTTTACTTTTGACTAATAGCCGTTATATTAGGTGATTTGTGAGCGTCGTGGCCAAGTTGGTTAAAGGATTGTGCTAGTAACACAAAGGTGGTGGGTTTGAGTCCCGCTCCGGCCGATTTTTTTTCTTCATTTTTTACATGCTTATTTTAATGTTTAAAAGTCAGGAAACATTTAACTAATATTTAATGTAAAATTTTCAACCAATAACGACTAAAACGCAGAATGAATTCTATTATATTTTTCTGTAGCTTTCATATTATGCTTTCTATCAGGATTTTCCCGTAAAATTGAACATGAATATGATAGGCTCAATAACAGTGAGCAAATCCTATAGAATCTAACATATATTGGTTGAATTAACCAATTCATTTCTCTCGGTGAGAGGTTTAACAGACTTGAAATGGATGAAGGAGGTGGAGCGTGATGTCTTTGACACTGCTGGTGTACAAAAAATTGGTGTTACACCTACAAATAAAGTGCATTGATCTTAACTGCGATTGCAAAGAAAAATAGATAAGTACGTTACAATCTCTGTAAATATCATGAAAATATATGCAATTTTCAATTTAAAAAGTATGTTGTAAACTTATTTTCTGGACGTTCCTAGTATTTCACAAGTTCTTTTTAAACAGAGGCAGGATTGATATTTATTATACTTGTAAATCAATGTATTTCCAAATTTATTTTCAGCGCCGACACAGATTTAGGTAAGAATCATGCGTATAGTCCAAGAAGTGCTTTCACAATTTCTGTGAGTGGAATAATGAGTCAGCTTTCTATGATATCAATTTTCTTCACGTTGTTCGAAGTAGCATTTTATGAGCAAGAGTACATACGTACCGGTAAAATGAATCCCTTTCGTATAGCTCATCTCTGCATTGAACCATTGTTTTTAGTTGGTATATGGATAAGAGCAAATACAGCCTTTCTTACATCTAGAGGTTTGGAATGGGATCTCAGTCTTGTTAGAAAACAGTAAGTTTATTTTTAAGTGTACAATATTGGATTTGAAAAATGTGTTTATTAGTAGCATATTCCACAATGGTAATGAAAATATCAAATGGAAATATATTACACTGAATATTAGATAAGTTTAACATCAAACAGTTAGGAAACTTATTACCTTTTTTATGGGTAAAAATAATTTGTTTTTAGCTCTCCGGAGTTGATTTCATGAATAATAACAGTATAAACTTTAAATATGAAGTTAGTTTATTTCTCACCCGAATTATCATGCGCCTAGTATTATTATTAAACACTCTCAGTGGTCTGATGATTGGTCATCAGGCTCAGAAAGTTCGATAGTGGTTCACGCAGAATTATTTAGGTACTGCAAAATCTCCTGTAAAACTGCAGAAGTCACATCCAGACTCAGTTATAAGGGTGTACGTAGTAAATGCCGATGGGACTACATGTATATCGGAGCATAGATTATATATATGTTTATTTATACATACTCCGTTTACATATAGTAAATTGACAGATGCCACAGAATAACAATATCAAATTAATTACAATAAAATATTTTAGATTAGATTTTTGTTTTGGAATAAATATGGTTGAGCAGAATGTGGATGGAGTCCTTCAGCACGCTCATGACAATCTCTTGAGGTGTGTTTTATTCTGTTAAAGTCAATGGTCTTTATAAAACATTCCTTTTTTAAACTAAAAAAAATTTAACCATGTTTTGGTTATTATTTTTAAATAGTTTATCTTTTGTTTTCAAGTTGTAGAAGTTATCTCAGAAATTGATGAATCCATGTATAGTTTATAGAGTATTTTTGACTAACAAATCATTTTCTTTATGCTATGTTGCTTCGGCTCCACAAGACGATCGTCATTAAAACTTAAGTGATTTTTTTTGTATAATAATTTTGAATCCCCTTGCTAAATAATTCTTAAATGTGGTATAATATGGGAGAATGGCTTATACAGTATGTAAAGGAATACATAGTCCGACTTGCATGTACTGTATGTGGATATAGCAGCAGTGTTATGCAAAAATGGTATAATGCGAGAGAAGATGCAAACAGTAAACACAAAAATTTGAAGTTCTAAAAATCCAAGTTATATGTCAATTGTATTGATAAGAAATTTATTTCAATCCTGATAAGGTTTATTTTAGATCGAAACAATCGTCGAAGTACATGTATAAAGGAAATATTTTGTTGAGGGGAAGTATATATTATTGATATTTATGGATTAAAACTCTTACTGTACTTACTTTCTTTCACTTATAAATAAATCAACTAATCTGCTTGCTTTATAGTTTATTTAAAAATGAGGTTCTGCTGCTCATTTGTACAGCCTATACCAGTAGATTACCCATTGTTTTAAATAGCACTTACCAAAGTGATTTGAAACAACTTCTTAACATGGAATGTCTCTGTAAAAATTCAGAGAATTTCTTTTCCTTTATCCCTTCAAAGCTTACGTTTCTCATAACTTTTTCAAGAGATATTTCTTCATGGCCTGTCATTGGTATTAAGTCAATGTGAAATACTTCATTCAGTTTATCATCGGAACTCTGAAGAAAGAAGAAAACAGGTACATGTAATATATTTTAGTTAATTTTTAAATATTTGCAAATAATTTATAGTAGCAGGTAGCTATAAAAACCTATTTTTTCCTCTGATTATACTATATTTTTATGGACACAATTTTCGACTATTTGTGAAAGGTCTCAGAGCAATAATTATATGTGTCCTATATTCTGCAAACAAAAAGCTGTATTCCATAGACTGATATGGAAGTACCTAACTGTTTAGCTTTTGCTAACCACTCTTAAAAGTATTTTTATGTAATTGCATAATAAATATTAGCACTATCTTTCAGTAATTCACGCATTAATTTTTGCTGCAATGCACTGAATTTAAGAAACTCTTTAAATTTATAATCCCAAGATTTGCTAATGTATGAAACATTATCGTAAAATTGTTACGAAACACCATGTTTTAGTGAGTATTGCAATAGCAAACACGTTGCATGTACTATATAATAAAACACGAATGTAATTTATTTCATTGATGAAGCTGATAAGCGCTGATTACTATATATTTTCAGATAATTATATAAATCATACATACGCCAGACCATATATTGCATTATTTAAAATAATTAAATTACTATCATGCTAAGTAAAAACTCACTTTCAGAAGGTATAGGAAATTTGTAAAAAAAAAATTTGCTATGAAAATGTCTGAAACTCTGAATAAAGAATCACCATCAGTGTTATGTAAAAGTTTAAAAACAATCCAAATATAAAATTATAGAAATCAAATCGCGAAGATTTTTTTTAATTATTTGCGTCAGAAAACCGAATATTATTAAATACCACAATTTAAAATGTTATTACTTCACCTTTTCTGTATTCAAGTTTTGTGAATTTTCTGGAACAGCTGGAGTGAAAATGGTATTTAAATAGTTCTCAAAATGTGTTGGATATTTATTCATGAGTTCAGTTAGTTCACTCTTATTGATAACAAGTGCATCGACATTCTTTAGTGCGAAAATGGATTTTGCACCTTCATACATTGTTACATGGACGAAACTCCTGAAAAAGTTAAAATAATGGGGCTGAGCGTTAATAAGTTTGATGTAATGCAATCATGAAATCTCCTCTTAATATACTGTTGAGATGAGTACTGGTATTTTTAAAGTAAATATGTTGATATTACTGCAGATATATTTTCAGACAACGATCGAGATCATTCTATTTTCATGAGAGACTAGCACAAGTAAGACAAGAAGCTTCATGATGAAATTTTACTCAATTCCGAACTTTCAGTCCCTTAAAATTTAAATATTAGTGCCTGTTGTTTTCTCTTTCACCTCCACCCTAAACAACGTCGTACTCATTTATATATAATAAACACACTTTACATAGTTGAGAATCAGGTGCTGCATCAGTCTCGCGGAAATGTCGCGATATTTTCACTGAGAAAGAGTCGTAAAAGGTAAAACGCAATTTGATATGAAAGTTTTGTAATATGACTGTTACGAAAACAATACTATGTATATTTTACTCGATTTTTTTGTAATGACATCTGTTGTTGCTTTCATATTTTCAACAATTGTTAACTTGTTATTGGTAATACTGATAAAAGTTCGTATATACGAGTATAATATGATTTAATTTTTTTTTAATTCTGCAAAAACAAACGTAAACTGAAAAATAAATATTTTGGTGCAACTGTACCTCATATTCTCAATTTTCCCAATTGGCTCATTATCCTCACCCATAACAACAGCGTCACCTCTCAGAGCATACAACATGTATTGCATTTTATCCTCAATATTTTGAATTGTTTCTCCATGAGTGTAATAGAAAATTTCTACATTTGAACAAATATCTCGTAGTAGTGATAATGGAGCATCCACAAATATAGGAGACTGCAGAAATAGAAATTTAATAATGGATTACGACCTCTTAATCTCAATGGAATGTGATGAAGAACAATGCAATAAAAGTTTTTTTTATTTAATGCCACACAATATTTGACCTACATGTAGTTATGAAAATGTATCCACTACAATATTTTCCTAATATCCTGCCAAATTTTAATTTTGCTGATGCAGATTATAACTGTTCATCTCGCTGATGTAGATATATTGTGTTTATTTACATGCAGCGGTTAACAGCTGTTAATTGAGATACGTCACTGAACAATATCACATAAAGATGTCTTGTAGAATTTTTATGCTTTCCTGCAGAATGTGGCTGGAATCCTTCAGCTGCGGGGGATTCGCTAGAATACTGTAGATCAATTTCTTGTAGAGGTTTGTATTATTCTTACATATTGCTATATAATGATAATTCCATGTGAAAAATATTTACAATCGGATAGCATCTGTGCTTTTTAAACATTGTTGTAAAGGAATGTAATAGAATTACAAATACAATCAAAGTAAATTACTCATTTTCTTCATTCAAAACAAGACAACTTTAAAATTATTAAAACCAAGAGATTTTTCTTAGTTAACAGTGCCTCACCTGAGTTATCATTTCTTCATATAAACTTTGATATATGTCATGTCTGAGACAAGGATGAACTGAATTAAATAAGGAACGAATCTCAACACCTTTTGTTCTATGCCAAATATTTTTGAAGTACTTCTTTGTCCGCCTGAAATTTTAAAGATTAAAGAATATTTAAAATTATGTGTAAAATCCATTTTTATGATTAATAAATCAGATTGCTAACGTGTTATAGTAAGCAAATCTTCAATGATTTTAGTTTATAACTTGGAATAAGAAATCGGCGGCAATTTTTTGGTATTCCAATTATCAAATAAATACTGTAGCTCCAATACTCGAAAAATATACACTTGTTATTCTGGTGCAAAGATTACTTGACTTTTGAATTTAGTAATGTTCAAAGTGAATTTCTTCGTATGGTGCCAGTTTGTAAGATGGAAAACCATCTCACAAAAAAAAAAGTATAATAAGGTTTCGTTAAAGAACAGTCAAGCGACCGTCAAGCGACCACGGAAGAAGAAGAAGATGTAGGCCTACGTAATAATTCCAACCAGTGGTTACATGAAAAATGGAAGAAGAAGATGTACGTCATAAAGTACAGATCATTATACCATTACCATGTTAATCATACAGTTTAATTATGTATGTACAAACACAATGTTTTTCTCTTTGTTAAAAAAATATAATTATGTTCACTATTGTATTGAGAATACGCAGCTAAATACATAATTACACAGAACATAAATAAACTACTGCTCAAAAATTCTGCCCATCACCGTGCACATACAGAACTGAAATGTCACTTGTTGGTGATGGTTAAAAATTTGGAGATAGCAAGCAAGTGCAATACAAAATACAAGTAATACAGTACATGGAAACTGTTTGTATAGTTGAATCATTACTTACCAAATAAGATGTTTGCTGACTTTCTCTCGTTCAAGAAATTCTAAAAGTAATTTAGTTTCACTGAGATATTGCAAATGTAGCAGATTTATCTTAGACCTTGCACTTGATATACTAGCAGTCATATAACAGAATGCCATAACACCTGCAAAAATAAAGTATCTTTTGGAGAAAAGTAAAATAAAGTAAGGTTGTTTCTATCAAAAGTTATTAGTAATATATATAATAATAAATTTATGTTTTGTCATTCTCGTACTGCTTACGTTGATATATTGTAACTAGTTCAGGATTTTATCGAATGTTTCCCATATTTGGAATCTGTAGGTATAAGCAACTTTAGGGTTAATTAAGATAAGAAATATTAAAATAAAACACTGATAATTTGTTGCCATCATAAGTATGTAGTAATGTATATTGCTGTGCTATCATCAAAGCACAAGCATTGCATTGTAATATTTCTGAGTTAATTGTGTATGCCCAGCAGGAAAAAACACTTAGTTCAATATTATTATATTAGCTTCATCAATATCTCCAAACTGGAATATTTCCTTGCATAATTTGCATATTTATACTTTAATGTTCTTGATATATTTTTTTATAATTACGTTATTGTTCCAAACTTATAACATCTATTTCCGGCTTGTGACTTATGTAGCTGAATCCAATATATTTTCAGTTATTTCTTATTTGTAGCAAAACTCACATATTGTATGATGGTTTATTTGAATTTCGTATACCGATTATTTTTAACTGTTATAGTTAAAGGGACCCTCCAAGTTGAAAACTATAAATAAATCGTGTATGAACTATGAAGCATAAGACTACAAGAATAGGCAACTTTTCTACGTTTTAAACGGACAATTCTTTCCTTAGTAATTCAACAAAAACTCTCCGTTAAGCACCACCGCCGAACGCCACTGTACTAGATCTATCTCTCACACTTCCGTATGCTACAGCACAGAAGTATCATACCAGCGCCAAAATATTTAATAATAGTAATTATGTAACTTGTATTTTTTAATTATTCCAGTCATGACTTTTAATTCAATCGTTTTAGACGCTGATATAACATTATTATTTGAACTGTATGTAAGTTCTTTTTTGGATACACACCCAAATATGTGAGAAAACTTTATGTGAGGGGGAAAGTAAATAAGCAATTCACCTAAACAGGCCATTTTATTTTTCTACAAAAATAACAAATAAAAACGTAACATATTTTGAATAGTGTAATTTTTCATAAATCATAATCAGAAGATCAAATTGTAGCTTGTAGAAATATTTAATGTATTTGTAAATGACCTGAAAACGTAATTATCAAACACTTTGATCAGGCAACCTTCAGTCACTTGAATATTCTTATTATTTAATCCCCAATTAAATGTAAAACTAATAAAATGAAGAAGGAAATGGAGGGAAAGGAATAATTTGGCAATCAACTTACGCCTCATTTTTCCTGATGTGCTGTAAACCTCAGTAGCGTCTTGAACTTCAAAGAGCATCCTGTTTCCAAAAATGCTGTAAACTTCAGGGGCGGTTTGGAACTTCAAAGTCTGAACCCAGGGGTAGATTCGGCTGTAATGGCAATCAAGGGACGCTCTTCTCATGGATGAAACTGCACCACAATAATAGACCAGAGACATCTTCTGATGAGTTGAAATGTTGAAGTATTATTGTTCATTCCCGGAAAGGTGTAGAGTAATCTTGGAGAAGAACTTGGAGAAATCATTCCATCGCAAATAAGATGAAGATCGCAAAATGTAGAAAAACTCGTAGAATCAAACTTAAGATAACTTGTAGAAAACGTAACTTTAAATCTGTAGAAAATCATCGCAAAGTTCTATGAAGCCCGATTGTAGAATTATTGAAATATCGAAAAGTGAAAGTCTGTAAAATATCGCATCATTAATTTAACATCGTAAAAAAGTACTGTATTGGAGAATCTGTAAACAGAATGTTTATACCGAAATGTTCATTTTCTAATAACTGTAAAAATCACATCTGGAAACTGGAAACTTAGAAAACGCAACATTTCCAATGTAGAAAAACATATCGAATGTTATTTGAAGAACCGAAGTATTATACCGAATACCATATTTTTCTGATACCGAAATATTGAAGAAAGAAAGTTCTGATTAACTCATAATCATAAATCACTCTAACTGTAAACTGAACTGTTCATTTTGCAATATACATTGGAACTTAAACTCAACTGTCTAGCTTCTGGAAAGCTACTTTTGCTCTGTATTTATAAACCGAATGTTCATACCGAAATATTTCTTTTTGTATAACTGTAAAATTCACATCTTGAAAACTGAAAACTGCACTCGACTTTAACTACATGTGTCTCGTTTCCTATCCAGCATAGAACAGATAAAAAGTATATTGGAAACTGCACTCGACTTTAACTACATGTTCATTGATTGCTTTTCAGAACGGAACTGATCAAATGTATATTTTTTCTACCACTGCGTCTATAATATTGCACCACAGGATTGGGCAACAGGAAGAAGGGGGGAATTGCAGCATCAAAAGTTCATAGTCATCAAATCGCAATAAGGAGGGAGTAAGGGGTAAAAGTGTGAATTTATAATAACTTTTAAATTGTAGTAAAATCGTTAATTAGAATATTTAATAAATCATGTAAATGAACTCTAACATACCTGCAGGTATGATAGAAGTTTGGAAAGTGAGAAAATCCGCTGGAGGGTTGTGTGTGTTGGGCAGTGTCTCTGAGCGCAGATTTTTGTTGAATAGCTACTTAACTAGAGGAAGAATTGACCGTTTAAAGCGTAGAAAAGTTGTCTATACTTGTACTCTTACGCTCTACTTATGCTGTACTCTTATGCTGCTTTATAGTTTTCAACCTGGAGCGTCCCTTTAATATTCCTGCATACAATGTATAAAATAATAAAAAACAAAATATATTCCTTTAACGTAAATATCGTACCTAATATCATTGAAATCATACAATTACTCATTATGAACTCATTATTTGCAACTACATCTCCAGTTCCAACCAAAAAGAAAGCATCAGTAACCATATAAACTGAAAGTATATGTCTTTCATACCAATATTCTGGCTCATATAAGGAATGCACCATCCAATTTCCAATTCGACATTTATTTGTACTGTACAAATATATCAGACCACTATCTAATGCATCTGCAGGGTACGATTTCAATGCTCTAATAAACTGCAAGAGATGAAGAAATTTGTTTCATGATACTTAAGTGGTCTACACAGAAGTTATTCATTGTAATATGAGTTATATCATAATAGGCAAAAAATAAATTCCATTTTTCTTTGTAATTTTTATATTTTAAAAAGTTATTATTCTTTTGTTAAGTATCTCCTACCTCCAATGTCAGGGAAAAGCTTATACTTTTACAAAATAATCAATGTTTAAATTAATTGATTTGCAATACTTTATTATTAAAAATTTTAATGTTATTGGATTAAACAAGTGATAAAATAAGTACTGGCTACAAACACAATAAAAATTAAAAAAAATGTAATTTGGAAATGTTAGTTTAAAAATTATAGCAATAGAGAAACGTCAATAATTATTCTGTTTGAAAAAAGTTGACTAGCGTATAATATAGCATGTTTTGATAATGAATTATAAACCAGATTTTTTTTCTCTTCATTTATCCTTACTGGCACCTTGTCCAATATGAATACTGCTGTGTCTGCTAATATAATAATATATTTCATATTAAATGCTGTGTGATAAGACAATACATCACCGAAATGTCTATTAGAAATTTGAAATATAGGTTAGAAAAAAAATATATTACCTGATCATAATTATCACTCTGAATGGTACGAAATTTCTCACTAAACATGTTTACATCGTAAATTGGTGGACATGCCTCGATGTGATTTATACAAGCCATAATATTAACTCCAAGAATGAAGCTTATAAGAAAACTGAATATCCTGGAATAAAATAATAAAATACAGTATTAGATATTAGTTTCTCATGACGGTTAAAACTCAGTTTCAATAAAAAAAAATAGCCCTGATTCTAACTGAGATATGGACTGAAGTGGTTCAGAATTTTTCATATTTTTCTGCCTGCAATAACTGAGAACTAACTGATAAGTATAACAAATTAGTTTTGAACCATATATACGAATTGAAAAGTGAAGTAAGGAAAGCGAAATTCAAATAATATAGTATGCTTATAAATTTTACTCTTCCTTATACATGTACACTTGAGTACATTTCATGGTGGGTTGTTATTGTATCATTCATCAAAGACATCCTGTTATTTGGTTTAAAAACATTGTTTAAATCTGAACAACATAACCGATTGACCCAATAAAGTTTCTAAAATACCATCAGTTAATAATACAAGTAATCTCTTCAAATTTGGTTGTGATACGATTGGTAAATACATAAATGAAACAAAATCTTTGTCAATATTTCAGCGAAGATCCTTCACTTTATCAAGACAGTATAAAATTTACAATTGTAATTTTATGTATTTTTATACATTTTATTGTATTATTTTATTGTAATTTAATATACTGTCTTCATAAAAGTGAAAGATCTTCACTGAAATATTGACAAAGATTTTGTTTCATTTATGGATTTACCAATCGCAACACAACCAAATTTGAAAAGTATTGAATCCATGTCTCTCAGATGTAACACAAGTAATCTCTTGTTGACGTATTATATAGGTTTTCGATTCTTTGATTCATTTGTGATATGTACCACAATGAAAATTAAATAACTGAATCACCCAAGAAATATTACATTTTTTTTTTTTTTTTTTTTTTCAGCCAAGAAAATTTGAAAACATAACGGTTTGTGTCAGTAAGTTTTTAA
>JAQIWE010001903.1:0-14418 GCA_034698565.1 Campodea plusiochaeta
GAAGTGTATATTGAGTGTATAATACAAAATAGCATTTCGTTCGCTCGGTCAAATGACGCTCGCGTAATATAGTTATTTGATTTAATTTAGAATAGAATACATATTATTATATGAATATAACAATGTAAATTATAAAATCGTATATAAATTACAAACTATGTCATTTCTTTGGTATATAGGAAGGACATGATGAAAGTTTCAAGATACTCCCAAACTGAGCATCGCTCGAACTTCCGGAATGGCTCTTTTGAAATGCATGTTTTTGAAAAATCAAGTGATTATTTCTGTTAGATCAGTTTTTATAGCACATTATATTGCGCTAAATCACTGTTTCGAGATGAAGCGTGAAAGTGTTGTTTCGGATGATGATTTACCTATTTACTATTATTTTGGTGCTATGGAACGTTGATAGTATCTTTATTCATTACAAGGCAAGAATTTGAACTGATTTTTTTATTTGAAATTTATTTGGAATTTTCTGTAAAGTGATTTTATTGCAGTCTTCCGGAATAAGACATCATGCCGACTTTTCAATGGACTCAATAAAGTGGTAGTGTATTTATGGATTACACATTTTGGTGAGTTGAAGAAGTACATTACTATGATTTTGATATTACTTACCTAAAGTACAAGGTTTTATCTATCTAAAAAATCAGAGATAACTTTTTTAACTCATCAAGATTTCTTAAATCACATGTTTTTACACGTGATTTCAATATAGTTCAGGCCAGAGAGAAATTCGTATTTAAAAATTTTAAGAACACTCTAAATTCATTAATTTAATTCTACAGTATAATATAGCGATTTAATGTCCTATGACGTTACAAAAATATCATATCTCCACAATTTGTTTTAAGAATTCCAAATTTCGTATAGAATGTCACCATTAGAAATTATATTTTTCAAGCTTTTCATCGATACCTTGATTTCACTCCACATAATGTGCAATATACAAACTGATCCAACGGAGATAGAGACAATATAACATGCACTTTCAAATGAGCCATCTCGGAAGTTCGAGTGATGCTCGGTTTCGAAGTATCCAGAAACTTTCAGCATTGCCCTCGTATCTCGCCTCGTATGTAGAACTATTATAACTGCTATAAATTACATAAATTTGAGAAGTATATAGGTCTATGTTATGATAATATTTCAATCCAAAACCTAAATTCTTTTTTATTATTTTTTCAGAGGTCTCCTTCACTATAGTGACGAAGTTAAAGGTTGGTGTCTGGAGTTCTTAGCAGCTGATCGTTCAGTTGCAACTCATTCGCAGAATACTCTTTATAAGAAATATGGGAAACGTCCAGTACAGGTTGAAACGTATGTGAAAATAGGAACAATATTTCATATTATAGCAATGATGTTATGGGGTGGATTCATTGGGCTGCTTTCCCAGTTTAGTTTCACCAGAAACTGGTTACTTGAGGTATATGTAATGGGCTAACGCTAATATGTTATTGCCTTGGCGGTTCAAGTTAATGTGGAATAAAATTGTATTATAAATAATTTTATAAGCAATAAAAAAGAAATAATGATTGGTTATTGACAATGAAGTTATTTACTTCAAAGAACATATGTAATTGGTTTCAAAATAGCCTGACTATTATATTTATTGATCATCCTAGAAATATTTACTTTTGTTTTATATCCTCATATAATTTTCTTGGAGTGTAATGTTGAGATAACATATTTGTTATTATATATTTCAGTATCCTGGTTTGTTTTCTTTCGGAAAAGTTAGTAAATCTGACATGACTCGTGAGAAAAACAAATTTAGCAGATTTCGTACAACAATAGTTGGAAATGGATGGTCTGAATCATTGAGTGAAGGAACTGATCGACATAAGGAACCACCTAACAAAATGATGTCTATCAAAGTAAGGAAGAAATTATTTTAGAAAATGAGGTTTCTGATTGTTGGTTAAGTTTTATATTTAAAGAAATATCATTTTATGAGGAGATTATTTACACTTGTATACACCGGGAAACATCTATTTATATAACAGGAAAACCAAGTTTTTTAATAATTATATTATATGGGAAACAGCTCTCCCTATCCCAAGGCCTTTACAATGTACATTGTCATTTCATTATTAAGATTCTGAAGAGTAAAATTAATCTCCCTATAGGGAAGATATAACGCTCTGTATCGGTGCATGTACCGATAAGTTCTGTCATATATTAAATACCAGCTGTCACTGACAATGACGAAGGTTTTCAATCTGTCGGAAAATTGGGTCATTTTTTTAATAATAAAAAATACTGTAATTTCATATACCTGAAAGAATTATATTAATATTATTTTGTTTTAGTGTGTTATTGAGAACTTCCCAACCGTGTACTGTTTTTGTAATTCATTTATTTCTGTCTTATTCTTCTTCTTCTTCCGTGGACCCATGATCCATGCAATGCACGAGTTGGGCAGAATATTTCCACTGTATATAAGCTACAATATACTTACATGCTCGCCAGACATGAAGCGCAGTATTACAACCGTTATTGGTGTGTATGCATTAGGAAAGGTGACTTTGTCATTATTCCTGCATAAAGGGGTGGGGGTTGGTTGTGACCCCTGATGGAGGGCAGCAGTATCCATCAACACCATCTGTCTTATTCTTATATATATTTAATTTTCTTTCTCTATAGTGTATTACAAAAGGGTTATACGGAAGAGAGGTGTCTTACTGTATGCCTAATCACCGCCCTTGTAAAAATAAAGTTTCTTCTTCTTATTATTATTATTATGAGCAAAAGCAAGAGAGCCTTCCTTGCTCAAGAGAGCTCTATATTGATTAATTGATACCTGGCGTATGTTTGGAAATTGAGTTATTTGAAAGTAGAATTATGATCATAAACAGAATATGAAATTTGAGGAGTTTGCAATTTAATTTTTATTGTTTCAGATTGAAGGGAACGATCCTGGATATGTAATGACAGCAGCAATGTTAGTTCTTTCTGCTCTTACCATTTTGAAGGAAAGTGACAAATTTCCAAGGTATTACTCGAGATATTAGATTCAATTATTACTTCTTGTTACATAATTGTTACAATACAATACTTGTTACATAATTGTTACAATACAATACTTGTTACAATATTGTTATAATTAATTTTCATTTATCGTATGAAAACAATACTGAACCCACCAAAAACAATAAATACTATATTTACGAATCATATATAATTATGTTACATTCAAACTGAAGGAGTAATTCAAGTAATAAAATTAATAAGTGTATTGCGGAAATGAAGCGACAAATTGAAATATTTATAAATATTCTTCTTCTAAGAAAAATGTACTATCGTTGTATAACTATAACATGCAGGTATTATAATTTATTTAGCTAGTATGTTTTTGTAATATATATTTTTAACTTCATATGGAAGTACATGATAATCTTCATGTAATAATTAATGCAAATCCAAACCACAAGCTAATTGAATTGTATTTTCAGTGCTGGTGGTGTTCTATCTACAGGAGGAGCATTTGCCAAAACTTCATTCATGGAGAAAATGACAAAACGTGGATATCCTTACACAAATTTGGAGTAACTGAAGGAAGAATTTATATTTTGGATGTTTACTATTGGAATATTTCCAATGAAATTGTATTTGTTATAATGTATAAACAATATGCTGCTAAGTTTTTAGAATGTTTTAAACAAGGCATTAAAAATAACACGATTTATACAGAAATAAAAATGAATAAAAATTTAGACTGATTTTTGAAACACAGTAAAAGGTTATGTGAAACAATATGGATATGGGGTTTGACTTGGGAGATACCAGTACATAAAACATTGTATACATTGTACGATTTTTTTTATATTCAGGTATTCGATTTTTTCCTTGGTATGCACGGAAGTTTAAAGTTCAAAAAAATTCACACCTTGTACAAATATTTATATCTGCAAAATATTCACAATTTATACCTAAATTTGAAATAGATATACCTGAATTTTATTGAAAGTGTGTGGATGATTTTTTTATCAAGAACATACTCAAGGAAAGATAGCATATTATCTGTGACCTTGTATATTGAAAATATACTACATTCGTAAAGTCGCATGTCATTATTATTTTTTTCGTGTAATATGCGTAAAGAAAGTTTTTGTAATTGTTATCAAACTACATAAAATAACAAGTGCCGAATTTCACTCTAAGAACAAATATTCTAATAATATTTTCTTTCTTCGTCCGTAATCATTAATTAATGCAAATGAGTAATAACTACATAAGTGATCAGGAAAAAACAGTGTTAGAAAATGCCAGTAATACGATCTTGACTGAAGGTTAATAAATTATTATCTTTATAGATAACTATACGTCAAGTGTTGCTATATGTGCCGAATGGAATGAATAGGATTGCTATTGCAATACGAATATTGTGAATTGAAAGTAAGTATTATTTCATCAACACTAAAATTGAATATTATATTTATAAATTTCATAAAAGCATTCATCACATATAAAATACGTTTTATTGCAATTTAATGTTTATGCATTTCATCTTTTCATTCGTAAGTTTCTTATTTCATTTGTTCTCATGTTTTGTAATAGAATTATTTTTTGTGAATATGGTATAATTGTGTGTGGTAAATTATTTCTTGTTTAGTCAGTGTTACATCAACGTGAAGATTAGATCTCTAAAGTGAAGTGTAGTTTTGTATTTTTATTTCGGTGTAGGTGAATATAAACGTACAGGTATACAAATATAGACTGTCACTTTTACTTCGCATGTTTTTATAAATATAATTGTGGACTGGCTTTAATTTTCTCTCCTGCATATCCTATATATAGGAGTCTGAATTTTTTTAATATTTTAAGTCAATTTATATATCTGATTCCAAGATAATGAAATTTAGCTTCTAATAATGATTTCATAACCATTTTTTCTATATCTTATAATTTATCGTATTTAGGGAGGTTTGAGTATACAGTATACACGTATTCAAACTTTTCTCCAAACTGTGGAATAGTAAAAAAAAAAATTACAAACTTTCCAAATCAATGTTTTCTAAACTACTCGTAATAAATACTTTTATAATAAATATTTAAAATATTTTTCTACATAATACGATTTTACTTCTTCCTATAAAAATTAATAAACATAAATTTTCATTACTCTATCTGAAAATATCAATATTATAATGTAATTCAACATAATTTAAAAATAATGTAAACCAGTTAATAGATATCACATGCAGTGTACGATTAGATTAGCTTTTTTTAAAGTGGCCACTGAGTTTCTATCACTACTGACCTCTCCAAGGACTATACTTGGAAAGTCGAAGTGGGGTGTAAAAATATTAACTTTGAACTCTCCCAAACCTAAATTGTAAGTTTCATTGTCCTCTGCGATTTATTTCGTTGATAGGCAATGTTTGAAGCAAAGATATTACCAACCGAGTGCCGGATTTCTTATATCAATGGAAATTGTTAGAAAAATTGAGGAAAATGAACAAAAAGGACAATGAATTTTTTAAAAAGGCAGTTGAGATGCAGATAGGAACGTTAAAAATTTTCTACATTCTTTTATTTTAATGCAAACTGTTTCAATGAGTTCATTTTTTTATTTCTTCCTCATCTGAGCTAAGAATCTCACCATCATCTTGGCAGAAACTTTAGTTATATTAAGGTAATTTTGTTAATTTTGCTTAGTACTTTTTTGGCCAATTTTCACCATTACAACCGTCAAAAATGGTAATAATGTATGACTTTATCTGTGTATTTTTACTATTCCACATTCATCATTCCCAATGTAATGAAAATATAATAACTAATGTATTTGAAACTTTATGTACAGAGATATCAGTACTACTAAAATGGCAGAGGGTAAACGTAAATACGATCTTGTAATATTTGGAGCTACTGGTTACACTGGTCAACATGTTGTAGAAGAAGTTGCTAGAGTTATTAATGAAGATGAAAAACAACTCACTTGGGCTATTGCTGGAAGATCACAAGAAAAGTTAAAAACTTCACTTCAAACGGCTGAAAAGATCACAGGTGAAAAAGAATCTTTAAGTCTATTGTTTTTACATCCAGTTTGCATTTTATTTACAACTTTATGAATGAAATTCATTCATGAAGTTGTATATAGTATGAAAAATAGGATTGAAAATTGGATCATAATGAATAGGGAACTTTACAGATGTAATAATAATTTTGTTACACTTATTAAGCCTTAGGTACTAGTTCATTCTGCCATGGAGGACAATCTCAATTTCCCGACTCGGGTAAACGTAAATCATGGTAGTTATAAAAAACACTTCAAATTTACGTTCAAGTACTTATATCTTGCAAGGAAATTATCTGAGATGCTAGACGAATGTTTCAAATATTGGTTTCTTTAGCATTATTTATTTTGTAAAATTGATTTAAATTCAGTTGTTTCCGTTTACCAGTTTGTAAGATTAATAATCCCAATTTGTCAAATTTGATATAATTTATATATTGCATTGAGAAACTACTTTCTAACACTAACCATAACACGATTAAGTGAATGATAATGAAATTGTAAAGAAATAAACTGTTGACCAAGAAGAGAGGACAAACATCAGCATAAAAGATTACTACAATTATTTTGAGAGGTATAAAATTAATTATTCTAATTCGTTGATACAATTTCTTAAACGTTTCATCAATGATATTTATATAGCATTGATTGAAAATAAAAATGGAGTGACTGTAACATCCACAATTCACATCCTTCTAATTTACTCATACGCTGCGTAATCTTTAACTTTTGGATTCTATATTTTAGGTTTGAAATTGCAAAATACTCCAATTATCATTGCTAATATTAACGATGATAAATCTCTTGCTTCAATGGCTAAGCAAGCAAAAGTAGTATTGAATTGTGTTGGTCCATATAGACTGTGGGGTGAACAAGTAGTTAAAGCTTGTGTTGAGAATGGCGCTAGTCATGTGGATATAACTGGAGAATCACAGGTACTGTAGTCTCTGCCCACAGCAAATAATGGGTAAAGACTGTAATTCTTAAGCATTAAAAGAGATAATGCAAAGATCTGTTTTTATTTCTTTCATGAATATTGATTTCTTGTTATTATATCAAAAGTTAAATTTAAATTTGAAGTTTTGTAATCTTACAGAAAACAAAGACAAATTTTAATTTAATTATGAAAGGTTATTATAATTATTATACTGAATTGGGTGGTTTATCTACTTTATTATATTATTGATACATACACAAATGGAAATGAAAGCCACCCTCTACCCATCCGTGAAGTAACTGTAAAGATATACGATGGTAGTGAGATCTCCTATTTTAAAAGAGAATATTGTTTTAGGATAATGAAATCATTATTAATTAATATATTATCTTCCAATATTAAGTTTATGGTTGTGTTATCTTATTGTGTAAGTTAATGATGTAGGATTAAGGTTATCTTTACAGACAGTACTAAATTGATGAACTTCACTTTACGGATGCATTACCCCATTTGATACTATACAAAGTATATGTTGTAACAAATCAAACATTACTGCCTTTGCTACACTTCCGTCAATATACTGTAGGTTCAGTATATAGTATTAGCTTTACAGTTTATATATCACCTGTAAATAATTTACTTTCAGTACACTAGCATTTATATTTATTACTAAATGTTCCACTGTGGCATAGTTCCACATTGTATATAGGATGGTAAAAAAATTGGACTCTTTAAAAAATAATGTCATTTTCACCTGATGAAATGTAAAACAGAGACTTGGTCTGAAACTCTGAATCCTGTTTGTCATTAGTTTCTTTACTTTGTTTTCTATGAAAGTATCTTATGCAGTATTTATCTGATTTTAGTACATTGACAACATGAGGTTGAAATACAATGAATTAGCTGAGAAGAAGAAAGTATTTGTTGTAAGTGCTTGTGGTTTTGACTGTGTTCCATCGGATATGGGAGTTGTACACTTAGGAAACCAATTTAAAGGTAGATTTTACACACTTTTTTTTTCTTAATGCCCATTCTTTCATATTTTTTCTTTGTTTTTTATACCACAGTTGTTTCAGATTTTCATATAAAATGGAAAAAATTATCATTCTGCTACATGGTGTTGATCAGATTTGTAAAATTGTACTAATATAATACATTTATTTCCTGTTCTTAATTGGTTATTGTAATACAAAGTAGTTATTATATAAGACATTTCATAACAATAATAAATTAAATCCTTGTTACTGACTCAATGAACTGGTAGCACGAAAAAATAGTGCGGAAAAAACGGCTCTTGCAATAGAAGAATATGGCAACCCTTTTTAATAACTAATATAACTTAAATAATTGAATGAAATTATATCAGGGCGAAAATAAATTCTTCCAGTACTATATTGAAGGAGATTATGATTGTTGCAGTTCTGGATTCTGCTAGTTTGCTCTAATAGGATTAAAGAACATAACAGAATAAATATCCGAAATATGAAATTTTGACAAAAAGAAATAATGTATTATTTTAAAATATGATAAAAATTAATGTTTGCAATAATACTTAAAATTTTTGTTCTCTCAAAAAAATATATTTTTGTATCTGTACAGTTTTCTCAAAATTCCACATTCATATAAAAATAGAAATGCGTGATCGGAATGAAATAGGAAGAGGGGGTGATTTTTAATTTTAGGGGGAACCCACCATAAGACCATCAGGGAGATCAGGGCACCACTGCCTGATAAAGATATGCTGCTTGAGTATGTGAGAGGTATTTCCCAGCATAAATTTCAAATGCAACAGTAACCTCCTAAGGTTAAAATATTTTAAGTACACTTCTGTTGTTGGTTTTGCTTTTGTCTAATTAAGGTACTGTTGGGTTGTTTACCCGTTAATTTTATTTTAAGTATTTTAAAAGCAAACAGAAACTGATGATGATGATGATGAACTATATAAGCATCGTCTGCATGTTCAGTAAGGTTTATGTAAGCTAAACAAACAATTAAATCAGAGCTTCGTTGCGCTATTTTTTCTTCATGCGCTGAAAATTCGTATAGGGCTGTTTATACCCCTCTGCTATTTCGTGTGCTCGTTTTTCTTCCAACCCAATGAACTTATAGTTTACTTCATTTTTCCTGATACATTATCAGTACAGTTCTCACACAAACAAATAATTTCCTATATTACTATTATTCAGGCGATTTGAATTCTGCTGAGATATACTTAGAAGTTCCTGCTGTTAAAGCAGTTGGACCTAGCATTCATTATGGAACCTGGCACAGTCTTATTTATCATTTTGCTAATTTTGGTGAACTCAAAGAATTGACTAAGAAACTTACAGATACTTCAATACCCAAACCAGAGTATAAATTACAAAAACGGTAAGATTATTTTTTTTATTAAAAATGTCTGATACATTATATCAATGTGCGCGAGATTTAAGATTTCTGATAATTCTTTATTTCACATACATTTGTAGTAGTATAATAGGTAAAATTTAGAATAATTATAATGTATTTTGTATGCTTATTATACTTATATCTATCACTCTTTGTTAATAGTTTTTTACTTACCATGTGTCTATTGGATTTTTAATCTTGTTAAGACAATATAAACATATTTGAATTTGACCGAATACATGTTACCATGAAGGTTACATTACATGCTACATTTTACAAAAAACTTTGTATTAATTTGAAATATGTAGTACTTTTCATTGGAATACATTAATTTTTTTAAAGTCCTCGGGCACCTGTGGAATCGTTTACAGTAAAATGTATATATAATCATGCCGAATATTTTATTTGAAAACCAATCCAAAAATTTGGCACTTGAAAAAGTTTTTAAAAATACGGTACAAAGATTTCAGTAAATTCTTTGAATACTTCCTTTATATGTAACGTACAATCAGTTTCGTTCCTTTGATAGGTAATAATCAAAGGTATCTATTATGAACAATTTGATTTATATTATGAATGTTATTTTTTTCTAGAGGTCTCTTTCACTACAGTGACGTAGTTAAAGGTTGGTGTCTGGAGTTCTTAGCAGCTGATCGTTCAGTTGCAACTCATTCGCAGAATATTCTTTATAAGAAATATGGGAAACGTCCAGTACAGGTTGAAATGTATGTGAAAATAGGGACAATTTTTCATATTCTAGCATTGATGTTATGGGGTGGATTCATTGGCCTACTTTCAAAGTTTAGTTTCACCAGAAACTGGTTACTTGAGGTAATTTATACATGTAGAGCTATTGCTCGTTTAACTTCAATTATACGAGGCTGGATCAGAAAGTAAATGACAAGTTTAATTATACGACCTCACCAATACACCGATATCAAAGTGTCTATACTCATTTTAAAGAGAATTTAATTCTCTAAAAACACCTGTAATTCTTACATCTATGCGTCTGGTAACTGTGATGTGATGTTTGTTTAACAATGAGCAGTCACTTGAAGCATCCACAGCAATAGGTAACCCAAGTAGCACTAAGAGATCGGCAATCGACATGTGCATGTACCGGATAGATGAAGATAACTGGTGATGGAAAAGTGGTGTAAAGTATAATTCAAGTGAAACGAACTGTAATATTGCTATAGTGCCGGATAACTGATTCAAAATATTGGACTGAAAATATAAATCTTTGGAAGAAGTAAAAAAAGAAAATGAAATATTATCAAATTCAAGAAAAATTCTAATAGACTGCAACCAGATAGCTGCCAGCAATCGTACTGATTCTTTATATACAGTTGTGATTCGCATAAAATTTGCTAATTGTGGCAAGAACTAATAATGTGTGCAGGTCAAATAATATATTTGTTATCATGTATTTCAGTATCCTGGTTTGTTTACTCTCGGAAAAGTTACCAAATCTGACATTCCCCGTGAGAATAACAAGTTAAGCAGATTTCGTACAACAATAGTTGGAAATGGATGGTCTGAATCATTGAGTGAAGGAACTGATCGACATAAGGAACCACCAAACAAAAAGATGTCTGTTAGAGTAAGGATAAAAGTAGTTTACAGATGTGGAAGAAATTATAATAATTATAAAAAAAATTAAGTTTTCAAAGTCAGGTATAAAACCATTTTAGAATAAGTAAATATTCTAATTTTAGTAACATTTATATGTAATAGAGAAACCGCCAAGTTTTTTAATATCTGATATGGAAAACATCTCTCACTATCTCATATAATGCCATTATTAACGTTCTAATAGGTGAAAATAATCTCTCTATAGAAAATATAAAACGTTCTGTATAGTGTTGCTAGAAATGGAAAACAATAAAACAACATTCTGTAGTTTTCGTAGCAGAAAGGTGACAGTAATATTGCATTTGCTGACGGTCAGCAGGCATTAAACGCATATATTTAAAATATTTCAGTAGAAATGAACACGGAAGAAGTCAAAATTTGACCAAATATATCCATTATGGCGGTACCGGTACTGTCTGGATATAAAAACAAGTTGTCACTAACAGTGGCGAAGTTTTCAATCTCTTTTAAAACTGAGCCATATAATATTTGTTTTAGGTCGATGAAAACGTCTCAATGTATGGTAAAAGACTATCCCAAAAGTGATATAATTATATTAATATGCGCCCACCAAAGAAACAATAATTTATTACACACTGAGTAATAACTTATAGGCAAATTTTATATGAAATTAATTTGTTCCTGTTTGAGATATTTGAAAGTAGAATTATGATCATAAAGAAAATTGGAAATTTCAAGGGTATGTTATTTAATTTTGATTATTTAATTTTGATTGTTTCAGATTGAAGGGACTGATCCTGGATATGTAATGACAGCAGCAATGCTAGTTCTTTCTGCTCTTACCATTTTGAAGGAAAGTGATAAAATTCCAAGGTAATACTCGATATGTTAGATTCAATTATTACTTCTTGTTACATAATTGTTACAATACAATATTTTACACTACAAATTTACAATACAAAACAATAATTGTTATAATTAATTTTCATTTATCTTATGAAAACAATATTGAGACTACCAAAAACAACAAATGATATATTTACGCATCATATATAATTATACGTTACATTCAAACTGAAGGAGTAATTCAAGTAATAAAATTAATAAGTGTATTGCGGAAGCCCAGATGCAAATTGAAATTTTTTATAAATATGCTTCTTCTAAGAAAAGTGCTTATTGTTGTATAACTATAAAGTCCAGATATTAATTTATTTAGCTAGTGTGCTTTTATAATATATTTATTAACCTAATCTTCCTGTAATAATTAATGCGACTTCGAAATAAAAGCTAATTGAATTGTATTTTCAGTGATGGTGGTGTTCTATCTACAGGAGGAGCATTTGCAAAAACTTCATTCTTAGAGAAAATGACAAAACGTGGATATCCTTATAGAAATTTGGAGTAACTGGAAAAATTTATATTTTCGATGTTTCGTATTGGAATATTTTCAATAATATTGTATTTGTTATAATGTGCTGATGAGACTTGAGAATGTAAACAAGGCATTAAAAATAACTTGATTTATACTGTGTAAGATATACTCAAATAAAAATGATTCAAAATTGACACTGATTTTTGACATGCAGTAAAAGTTGATGTGAACAATATGGATATGGGCTTTGATTGGGGAGATACAAGTACACAGAACATTGTATACAACCAACATTGTAATGAAAAATTTATGATATTCAGATATTCGATTATTTGGTTGGTATGCATATAAGTCTAAAGTTCAAAACAATTTACACCTTGCACAGAAATTAATTATAATTTCATGAAATGTTTATATCTGCAGATATTCATAACGTATACCTAAATATGAAATATACAAGGATAATATAAAGGAAGAGTGGAAGAACCAATTATTTACTGTATCAAAAGCACGTCTCCAGAACACTTCAGCAGGGGGCGGAGCAGGGGCGAAAAAAATGATGGAAGAAAATCCAGAATTTCTATGAAAAAAAAAACGAAATTTTCAGGAAAAATAAGGCAATTTTAGATGAAAAAACTTAATATTATTATAAAAAATCATTAAAAGTGATGTTTTCTTCTCCTGTAACTACTATTACTGTTCTTTATCTGCCTATTTTAGGGTAATTTTTATTAATTTAATATATAATTTTTTTTCTCAGATTAATTTATTTTTTGATCAGGGGGAAACACGCCCCCCCCCCCACTAAACGACGTCCATGTTATACCTCTCCTTTGAAGTAAACTCTCTCCTTTCACCTCCCCCCCCCCTACTACACGTGACTTTGGTCCACACTAATTCGGGGCGTTCATTGTCTAATGATTTAAGTATCCTGAAAATATGCAACAAATATGCACCGGGTCCCTTCTGCTCCCTTCAAAATGGGAGAAATGGACTTCATCCCCTCAATTTTATTTCACAAGTTATTTCCACTTCTCTATCTCCTCTCTGGATATACCTCAATTTTATCAGAAAGTGTGTGGTTATTTTTTTTATATTAAGAATATACTCAAGGACAGCTAGATTGCATATTATTTGTGACCTTCAGCATTAAATAACTTGAAAATACACTACACTCCTAAAACAAACCTATGTTATGTCATGATTCTTTTTGTTTTGTATAATATTCGTAAAGAAAGTAAGTTTTCAAAATATTATTGTTATCAAACTATATAAAACAACAGGTGACGAGTTTTACTCATAGAGCGAATATTTGAATAATATTTTCCTTTTCATTAATTTATGTAAATGAGCAGTCTAATAACTACATAAACAATCAGGAAAAAAATCAGTGTTTGAATAGTGCGATCTTGACTGAAGGTTAATAGATTATTATCTTTATAGATAAATATACCTCAAGTATTTGTATATGTGCCGAATGGAATGAAGAGGATTGCTATTGTAATACGAATATTGTGAATTGAAAGTAAGTATTATTATTTCCGAGATTATTTCATCCATATTTTCTTATTGAATATTATAATTATAACTTTCATAAAAAGCATCGATCACATATAAAATACGTTTTATTGCAATTTAATGGCTGTGCATTTGATCTTTTCATTTTAAGTTTTTCAATTCCCTTGTTCGCATGTTTTTGTGTCGTAATAGATTTTTTTTGTGAATATTAAGTATATAGTAAATTATTTCTTCATTTTCTTGTTTAGTCAGTGTTGTCTCAACGTAGAGATTAGATATCTAATGTGAAGTGTAGTTTTGTATTTCATTTCGGTGTAGGTGAATTTGTGAATAATATATGAGTAAACAAATAATATAAACTGTCACTTATACTTTTACAGGTTTTATAAATATAATATATTGATGTGAGCTGGCTGTTATATATAGGAGACTGAAATTTCTATATTGTAAATCAATTTATTTATCTTATTCCCAGATAATAAAATATAGTTTCTAAAAATGATTTGGTAACTATTTTTGTACATCGTATAATTTATCGTATTTAGCAGTGGCGCCGAGTCCATGGGGGGGGGGGGGGGGGGGGGG